>BQNB010100089.1:0-24783 GCA_026074375.1 Tanacetum coccineum | reverse complement strand
CCCCACAAACCTAAATCTGAAGACACCAATCAAGAAAAACTTTATCTGTTGCACATGGATCTTTGTGGACCAATGCGTGTCACAAGCGTTAATGGAAAAAAGTACATCCTCGTCATTGTTGATGATTACTCTCGATTCACATGGGTTAAGTGCTGGATCGAAGCAATGCAAGAAGAGCTCAATGAGTTCGAACGCCTTGAAGTATGGTAGCTCGTACCCCGACCAGACAAAGTTATGGTTATTACTTCGAAGTGGATCTACAAAGTGAAGCTAGATAAGGGAATTGATTTTGAAGAGCCTTTTGCTCTGGTTGCAAGATTAGAGGCTATAAGGATTTTTCTCGCGTTTGCCGCTCACATGAACATGGTCGTCTACCAAATGGATGTCAAGACTGCGTTTCTGAATGGTAATTTGCAGGAAGAGGTTTATGTTAGCCAACCAGACAGTTTTGTGGATCCAGATAACCCCAATCACGTGTACAAGCTAAAGAAAGCTCTTTATGGGTTGAAACAAGCTCTACGCGCGTGGTATGACATGTTGTCTTCGTTCTTGATATCCCAAGACTTCTCCAAAGGCTCAGTGGATCCTACTCTGTTCATCCGTAAGGGAGGCAAGGAATTACTTCTGGTACAAGTATATGTCGATGATATTATCTTTGCTGCATCTACACCTGAACTTTGTGACCTATTTGCTAAAATCATGTGCTCAAAATTTAAGATGTCAATGATGGGCAAAATCTCATTTTCTTAAGACTATAGATTTTTCAAAATCCCAGAGGCATCTTTATTAACCAGTCAAAATATGCCCTTGAATCTTTAAAGAAATACGATTTTGACTCTTGTGACCCAGTGGATACTCCCATGGTGGAAAAATCCAAACTAGATGAGAATAAAGAAGGGAAAGCAGTTGATCCGTTACATTATCGTGGTATGATTGGCACCCTCCTTTATCTCACAGCCAGTAGACCTGACCTACAATTTTCTATATGCATGTGTGCCCGGTATCAGGCTCGTCCTACCGAAAAGCACTTACATGCTGTTAAAAGGATCTTTCGGTATCTAAAAGGAACCTTCAATCAAGGACTATGATATCTGAAGGATTCTTCAATTACACTAACAGCATTTGCAGATGCGGATCATGCTGATTGTCAAGATACACGCCGTAGCACATCTGGTAGTATGCAGTTTCTGGGAGATAGACTTGTTAGATGGTCATCAAAAAGGCAGAAAAGCACTGCGATATCCAGTACGGAAGCTGAATATATTGCTATGTCTGGCTGTTGTGCTCAAATCCTCTGGATGGGATCACAGCTTACCGACTATGGCCTTGGATTCAATAAAACCCCAATGTACTGTGATAACAAAAGCGCTATTGCCTTATGCTGCAACAATGTTCAACATTTTAGGTCGAAGCATATAGACATCAGATTTCACTTTATCAAGGAGCATGTTGAGAATGGGGTGATCGAACTTTATTTTGTCAATACAGAGTATCAACTAGCAGATATCTTCACAAAAGCCCTTGCAAGAGAAAGAATTGAATTTCTTATCAACAAGCTAGGAATGCGAAGTTTTACGCCGGAGACTCTGAAACACTTGGCAGATGAAGTTGATGAATAGTGGTGGTACCTATTCACACATCCTGTATCATATGTATATATATATATATATATATATTAAAACTATAAAAACAAAATAAAAAAAATATAAAATTCATAAAATCAAATAAAAAATTAAAAATGTAAAAATATAAAAAGAAGCAATAATTGCATGTCTTCTGAAAATCGATAACATTTACGGTCTTAGAAATGTCATTCAATAATGATACGAGGCTGTAAATGAAGTTCGAGCAGAAGTTCAAACCTTTTTAAAACAATGCCAATGTTTGCTAGTATTATTTCAGAATCTCAGCCCCTTAATCATTGGTATGTGCTATAAATACACATAACTTGTCTCCATTAAAAAACGGACTAAATGACCAGAAACAGACCGACACTGCCAAAGATATGTTTTGTTTTACACTATGTGTTGTTCAGGAAAAGATTTCACACCAAAAACAGAAAAACAAAGCTAAAACTACAAAACGACGTCGTAATGGAAAGACTCTGTAAGGACATAGCGCCAATAGCAAAAGCAAACACCAGAAAAGTCAAAGTCACAAGTCCACTCAACAAATCAAACAGTCAAAGCACCAAAGCCTGTAATTGAAGCAAACAAAGTTGGTTGCAATCTCAAGCCCATCCTGATTGGGCCTCTGGAAATCCCAATAGTATATTAACGAAGACTGTTAATACGCAAATGGCCCTCAATCAATGACAACAGCCCCTTGTGTTGCAATTGACAAGACTATGCAACTGTTAAGACCCGATCCTAGCCCCTTGAACAAACCAATCACAACCATTGTACACCACAAAAAACCCACCCAAACCATATTGGGCCTAAAAAGCCCAATAACACAAGCCTGAACCTTATTGCCCAACACAACCCAGCGTGGCCCATACAAACCAAGGCCAAGTAAAGAGCCCAAAAACTTTCTTGTAAACATAGGGGACTAAAAATGAATTTTTTAAATATGTTTTATAAAGAACATTCATAATAGACAAAGATAGGACTCGAAATTTGCAAGTTTCCAAAACTTTTATCTCTTTATAAAACACCAAGGGCTGAAACTGCCATTATTTAAAACCTTTTATATCTTTGTCTTAATAAAACACAAGGACTAATTGTGACTATCTTTAAACTCGTTTATAACTGAAAAACAAAAGAAGCAAAGCATGAGAAAAGACGGAAATATGGGGTTACTTTTTGACACAACTCTCAAACTTTTCAACCAGTTACACCAATTAACACTCACCCCTCTCAACCTTTCCCGGCCTTCTCCTCAAACCCTCAATATCACATGTTGTCACCACCATACTTTTAACCACAAAAAACCTCCCTTTACCCGTTTTTCAAAAACCTAAACCCAGCTCATAATGCCCCACGTATGCCCTATAAAAGTTGCCACCAATTGCAATCTCCCCAAACCCAAGCACCATACCCTGGCTGAGATGATACGCAAAGACACCAAGGTGTGAGTCCTAGGGCTGAATATGATGCTGAGACGTACCACAACACCCAAAACACAAGATAGAAGCCTTGGGACTTCTATACAAGGAAAAACCCAAGCCCCGAATGAACCAGTACCATTGTTTTTATGTTTTTAGCTTAATTTCAATTCAACGTCTTTTCTTTTAATAATGATAAGTGTATTCATTATATTATTTCAAGTTTTAACCGTTGGTAACGATTTTTCAGTTTGTAAATAAAGTTAAAAAGAGTGTTATTGTGTATTACATTTTATCAAAAGTATGAAAGTGTAAGTTAAGCCTTTGTAATTCTGTTTGAATTGTTTGAATATGTGTTAAAAGTTAGTAAAATCCACTTGTAATCCATTATCTCTGCCTTATTTCACCAAAATCAGTTAAAAAATTCGATTTTTATAAATTAAGGGGGTGTTTGGTTTAGTCTCAAAATGGGTCATAATGGGGTTATCATGGGTTGTAACCACTCAGCCAACTTTGGCTGAGTGTGTAGGCTTCATTAGGTCATTTAAATCACAATTTTTAGTTTAAAAATAAGTTTCTAAGTGGCTTTTGAATTCTGTCAAATTTTCAATAAGCTAAGTTGAGCTTAAGTGCTCAAGCTGCATAAGCAGCTTAAGCACATTGTTTTTGTGCTATTTGGTGTTGTTTCTAGCCACTTTAACCAAGCCCTTTTTCTGTCCCTTTTACTTTGACAAAATAAGTCAAAATTTTGGCTTTGCATTTTTTTAAGAACCCCCATTTTCAAGCCCCATATTCAGCAGGTTTAAGTTGTCCTTATTAGCTCAAATTCTGAAAATAAGCTCAATTATGGCCCCTTTAATTCTGTTTGTGATTTGTTTTGGCTAAAAAGCTCTTAAGAGCTTATTTGCATAAGCCCAAAAAGCCCCCTCACCACTGCTGTTTTTCCCCTGGTGCTGAGCACCAGGATTCAGCATTCATTATCTTGCTTAATTTGAATTAAGCACTTAGGATTTTTTTTAGCTTTTAATTTATAGCTTATTAGTTGTTCTTTAAGTCCCCAAAATCTTATAGCTTATCTAGCTTATTTAGTTAACTTATTCTAGGCTTAAAATTCACCCATTTTTCTGTTTTCTTTTAAAACTGTCAACATAGCTTTATTTGCAATAATTAGCTTACTTTAGGCTTATTAAGTGACCTAGGCTTATATTTAGGGTACCCTTAGGTCTAGTAGCTATCAACTAGTTTTCTTTCTAGTCTTATTTTGCAGCTTAAAACCTCAAAAAAAGCAAATAAGCTCATGAGCATAATAGTATTCTTCAGCCTACCCATAAGCTCACATTTTCTTAGCTTATTTAGTTCCACTTCAGCCTTATGCCCCTTTTTTACAAAAGTTACTCCCCAAAAGCCCCTTACAAACTTTTGTTTTTTATAGCCATTTGATAATAAGCACTTTTGGACCCACCTGCAATCGGGGTCCCAACTCAGGACCATTTGTGTTAATATGTCTTTTATTAATACCTTTGTGAGTCCCTGTGGTTAGTTTATCCCTGTTACCCACCGTTTGTCCTTATCAGTCCTTTCATTGTTAGCCCGTAGTTAACACAGTTATTTTTAATTTAATTAATATAAATTAGGTTTTAATTTAAATTATTTAATTACTTTTTATTTAAACAGTATAATTTGGGGCATTTTAATATTTTTAGAATTGTTAAACTTTTTTTCTTATTTAATTTTATATTTTCAGAATTTTTATAACTTTTTATTTTTGTCTTTTTCTATTTCTTAAGTTTAATTAGATTATAAATCTTTAAAAATTAAATAAAAAATCCAAAAAATTAATAAAAAAATATTTTTCTTTTTTAATAAAATTTTCTTTTGGCATTTAGTCATAGGAAAAATATAAAATTTTAGTTAAGCTTAAATTTTTTTTCTTAAATTTCACAGTCTTAGACCCTTTTTATAGAACCCGGTAGCTTTTAAACCCGTTTTCTTTCGTTATACATCAAACGACCTCCGTTTTAGTTCTAGTTTTCTTTATTTTTTCAAATTAAGTTAAATTAGAATTTAATTTGTGATTTAATTTACTTTAGCATATTATTTTCTTATTTTTAATATTAGGTTTCCCGATAACCTATTCTTGTTTCCCCGTACTTTAGTAATCGATTTAATTTTAGGAATTTCCCTAAACTAATTTTGTTTTCCCGTAGTTTTTTAAGATTCCTCCATTTCCTATATCTGTTTCCCTAGATTAAATGAGGTTTATTTAATTAATTTTAAATTATATCAGTTTATCCATCATATATTCTCCCATCATTCAATTTCTCATCAAACCAGATAACTTTCAATTGCAGCCTCGTTGGACTACGAACCGGGAATATCTCTTCCGGAATCTTTTTATAATTGATTCTCCCTTATATATTTTATTTCTAAGTAGGTCTTGACTTTATACCTTGGTCAAGGCATTCGGAGTCAGATCTGACATTAAGGTTGCTATAATAAGAGTGAACTATATCACGAATCAGTGACGATCAACTAATTAAGAATTGCTACAGAAAGAAGTCCCCATCAGGGTTTATAATATGTTTGATCAACTTCCGGTGAAGTTGATCATCCCTCTATAGCAAGAAAAGAGTCGGCTTCTTCGAAAAGGAGAAAATCACTGTCCCCGAATGGAGTTAAAGTCGGAGATGCAGTGGAGACGATTGGATCATAGTAAGGAGTGGGATTGCCACTCGAGATCACATTAGAAAAACCAAGAACTTCTTGAGAGTATTCTTCACAAGCCATATCAATGACGTCAATTCGGTTTGCCGTCATATGATTGTAATTAGCCGTGTATCTCGAAGTTTGGTCCAGATTAAATGTAATGGCCTCTCTGCCAACACGAAGGGTTATTTTCACTCTTCGAATACATCTATCAATGCATGAACAGTCTGTAAGAAACTCCCCCGAGAATTAAAAGGTACTCGGGGGTCGGTTTCAAATCTACGACTAGACAAAAATCTGCAGAAATTGGAAACTTCCCACCGTTACATAGACATCTTCAACGATACTGATTGGGTTCAAGATCGAACGGAGTCCCCGCTAGCTTCTATGCTTGCAAATCGGGGTTAGTTTTAGGAACGCGAGATTTTCATACGAATATGGCATAAGAATAAATGCTTGCTCCAAGACGGCCAAGGCGTTGTAAGTATTAATCCCGGAGAATTCACATGGAATAAGAAATCAGCCAGGGTCTCCAAGTTTCTTTGGTAACTTGTTTAGGATGACCGCTGAGCAATTCTCGTTCAATGGAGTTCTAGCCATTTCACTCAACTTTTCTTTGTTTCCGATTAAGGTATTTTAGATCGAGCAAATTTTGGCATAAGCATCAAGCATCCGTAAAGCTAAATTTGAAACTCAAATCTCTAAAGATTTCGAGAATTTCTCAATTCGTCGTGTAGCTTTTTCAACACGTCTTTCAATCATTTCTCTTCTTAAAAGGAAATGGACATTGATGCTTATTTGGTTTAGGCATCGAAGCACTAAACAGAGCAATTACGGGCTCAGAGATTGAACTAATTGACAACAGGACAACCGGAGGTTTGGATGTCTTTGGGGCCCCTTCCGTTATTAGTATTGAAGGCATCGTGTCCTTTGTTGACCTCGTTCACGTTCTACTACTTTAGGAGAGGAAGTAGTATGAATCGTGGGTCCCTGGTAAGCTACACCACTTCGAGTGGTAATACCCTTTAAATCCTCCTTCGGGTTAGTAACTGTGTTACTTGGGAGAGTTCCCGAACCTGAAGTGGAGGCAGTATTGGAAGTGAGAAATTTGGAAAGCATGTCCGTGAGATTGGTCAATTGATTTTGCATGTTTTGACCTTGAGTTTGCATGTTCCTCATCACAGCATCATTAGCCTTTACGTAGGCTTAGAAATCTTCCTTTGATACACCTTGAATCTGAGGAGCTGGAGCTTGATAGGCGGGAGCTTGATAAGCAGGAGGTTGAACAACCTGAGGTCGATAGATTTGACCTTGATGAACCGGGGGTTGGTAAGCTGGAGCTTGATTGAAATTCCCCCGGTTTTGGTTGTAACGATTCTGATTGTTTCCTTGATTTTGCACATTATGATTGTTTTGAACGGGAGGAAAACCGGGAGGTCGAATTTGATTTGAAATCGGGGCTCGATAACCGGTGTTTCCTTGGTTGTAGTTAGCTGCGGCTGCTTGAGAGACATATTCTTGAATATTATCTCGATAAACATTGCCAGTGGTGGCTGGACAAGTTTGGTAGGAATGAGCACCACCGCAAGTAACACAACTTTCCTCAACCGCTTTTACGGGAGTAGGAGCGGGAGATTGATTTTTCTTATCAAGAAGTAAAGCTTTTACCGTATCTTTCAGCTCAGCAACATCGAAAGAGATTCCGGGGGTGGAACTTTAGATTTGCGAACTTTAGATTTGCTTTCAATGATTCTTAGGCAATCACGAGGCATTTTATCCAAAAAGTTGCCACCCGCGGCGGAATTTAACGAATCTTGATCGTTAGAGTTCAAGGCATTATAGAATGTATCGAGTTGATGCAATTCTGAAAATCCATGATGTGGACATGCCCGAAGAAGATCGTTAAATCGGTCCCATGCTTCATAAAACGTCTCATCAAATCTTTGTTGAAATCTCGTGATTTCATTTCGAAGATTTGTTGTTTTAGACGGAGGGAAAATTTTGTTGATGAATTTTGAAACAAGATCATCCCATGTTTGAATCGATCGAGGGGGTTCTTTTTCAAGCCAAATCCGGGCTGCCCCCTCGAGGGAAAATGGGAAAAGCATAAGCTTTACCGACGTACTCGGGACGTTCGGGAACTTCATCGTAGAAGTGATCTTGTTGAAATATCGGATGTGGGCATGAGGATCTTCTTTGTCATGTCCAAAGAATTGCTTGTTTTGAACGAGGTTAAGCAGACCGTGCTTAAGCTCAAAGTTGTCCGCGGTGATTTCGGGCACAACGATGGCATCCTCGTAACCCGCGGTGGGTGCTTCAAGCAACTGAGCCATAGTCCGGCAATCGGTTCGGGATACTCTTCATGACATGGCTACCAATTTAAGGATGGGGTATAACAAAACCATGCCAAAGAGAATATGGAGTCACTTAGACAAGACACGGTCTCACATCATGGTAAAAGAAATTGATCGTCAGTTGTGGGAAAGAAGATTGATGAGAAGCTTGGAAAAGTTCGTTGGTGGTAGACACTACGGGGAAGACCTTAGACTGCTTCAGCGGACAATATGACTTTGTCATATTTTGTCTTACTCTTTCAGGTCATTTCTCGTAATTATAAAACTTATAAATATGTAAATAAGTAGTGTAAGACTAATATTAGGCATATATAGTGTTTGAGTACGAATTTTCAAGAATTTCTTAGTAAATTCAAAAAAAATCAAATTAACGTACTCAAACACCATATAATACCCTCATAAGATAAAAGTTCCATCTGGAACACACATCCAAAAAAGTACATACCAATTCATTCGGGCCGTCCATTTCAAAACAGATCCAGCGGTTGAGATATAATATAGAGGGGCACTTTAGTAACTTTACACTTTCCCCTAACATAATTCACATGGTCAACTTATTCCTTTTCATTTCCACCCACCCTCAAACACGCACTCCCTACTGTTATAAACACACACATACACACCCACCTACCACCGCCGTCTCACCCTACCGCCGCAACACCGCCATTGCACCCCACCCCACATGTTACAAACATACACACTCCAAATAAAACCCCAATTAAACCGTACCGCCGCAACACCGCCGTGGTTAACGGTCGTAATCCGCCACTCTGCGTCGTAGTCGAGCACCTCCGCCATGTGAATACAACATCGATCTGGTATTGATATGTGCTTAAATACACATACCTTTATCTCAAATAAACGAGCTTAAATAACCAAAGACGGACATAAAATGCCAAATATATGCTTGTTTTGTGTTGTTTACTGTGCAGGTAACGGATATTTATAAAAAGACAAAAAAACAAGGCAAAAACGAGACAAAACCGAGCACGAGATTGAAAAGAAAAGTCGGAGCCGAGGACATTTTGCAAACCAGCCCAAATAATAATAAAAAGAATCGGCCTAATAAAGAAGCCCAAATAAGTACTTAACGATTGTTAGTCTCCACACCAGAAACATATCACATCGTTAGTCCTCAAGCCATGACATCGTTAGTCCCTACACTAACGCCCGTTACCCGCTTCATCTTCATTTGAAATATAATAAAATATGAGCCAAAAATGGCGCATTTAATGGTCAAGGTCAAAGGAATTAATGTGCAGTTTCGAATTGAATGATAAACGTCAAAGCAATAAAGATGCAGTTTAATGTTGATTGGCCAAGATTGGAGCTTTCCATAAGCAATTTTAGGAATGATTGAAGGAATTGGCAGCTTCACCTCACAACATTTCCCTATAAATAGAGATGAAATCACATATTGGAAATCAGCTAGGAGTAGTGTAGCTCCGTTTTAAATTATTTATAGTTTTTTTAAGCTTTTTATTATTCTACTTTTCTTGTAATTTACTTTTATATATTGTTAATGATTCGCGATTTTGATGTTAAAAAAATCTCAAAAATGTTTTTCTTTATCTCCCAATTGTTTAATTCTCATGGAATCATCTGATCAATTCATCTGTTTCTTATGTGGAAGTCTGAGTGATGAATATGGATGTCCATGTTCTACTTGTGAGTTATGTGGGAACGACGCTCATTACGGTTACGATTGTCCATCACAAGTTTCGTTTGTTTACAATCAGGACCCGTGTTTCAATCAAAACCTTGATAATTTTCCACAAACTTCACCAAGTTTTCCACAGCAATATCTTTGTTGTGAAGACTGCGGGGATCCTCATGCGACTTTTAAGTGTCAACCGATGAATCAAAATTTCTGTGCGCCAAATTTTTGCTATAACTCTAACTCTTCCGGTTTTGACCAATTCCAACCCCCGTAGTATCCCGTCATTCATCAACCTCGTGGGGAAATGAGTACGGAAATGTTGCTTGCTAAAGAGAAACTAATAAAAGCTATACGAACCTGTTTGAAAAATAATAATCAACCTCCTGAAGAAAAGAGTATTGCAATATTGCGAGCTGAGGAGAGTATTCTTAGAGTTATGCAAACTTTAGAAGAAAAGCAGATTGATACATAAAGTATGCAAGAATTGCTGCTTTAACTCTCTAAAGATTTACAAACTCTTAGTGATACTTCGAATCAACTAAAGCAGGAAGAGCAGGATAGTTCTCAATATTGGAAGCCTCCCGTTTACTATTCTGACAATGATGACTATTCCTACAGAGAGACTATTGATGAAAATCCTCCATCAGATGCAATCACATCCGACTTACCAATTACGGACTCTCTCGTAATGGAGGATGAGCATCTTGACACTATTCCGGAAACGGATTCAGACGAATAAATTGAGTCCAGTGTTAAGAACCTTAACCTAACCCCAAGTGAATCCGAGGATTTATCCGATTACGTAAGAGAGTGTGATTTGCCTTTTCGTGATAATTCTCTCGATTTTAACAATGATTCTGAGATTTTCTCTAATCCTCTCTTCGATTCTAATGATAATTATACCTCTAGTGATGACGAGTCATCTTCTGAGGAAGATGTTCCGGTAGAAAATTTTAAAATTTAATCGAACCCTCTTCTCGAATTTGATAAAGAAATCTTTTCTAGTGAGATTAATCCGCTTTATAATGAGGTGTTAGAAGATCTCGATTCAATTCCACCGAGAAATGAAAATGATCATTTTAATGCTGAATATGATTTAATAGAATCATTGCTTAATAAAGATATCGTGATAACTTCCCCTAAGATTGATTTCCTTCTCGAGGAGTTTCCACCGGGAATTGATGAAGTCGATTTTGATCACAAAGAGGATATTCGTCTTACTGAAAAGTTGTTATATGATTATTCATCTCATCTCCCTCCGGAAGAACTTAATTCTAAAATTTCTATCGAGTCTTTCTCTCCATCTCCTATCCCCGTCAAGGATAGTGACTCTTTTATGGAGGAGATCAATACTTTTCTTGCTTCAGAAGACTCAATACCACTGGGTATTGATAGTGACGGCTATGACTTTGAAGAGGATAATCTTTTTCTTGAGTATGAGCCCGATCCGGGCGAGTTGACTAAAGTTGTTGTAGAAGATATTTTTGGAGAACCTAAAGTTCATATGCCTAATGTTTTACCCACCTATCCCACCTTTTGTCATGATCTAGACTTCACTCTTTCTACTAATTTCAGCGGATCTGATATTGTAGTTTCTTTTCCTTTCAGAAATAGAAACAAGACTTTCGATCCGGGAATATCTATTGAAGTCCAATCCAAGAGATTTCTATCACTGAATAAATTTTCTATCTCGTTCATCAGTGATCCTCTTTCTCCAGCGCTTGAAACTTTGCTTCCATTTACATCTGAAAATGAGGACAAAGTTTTCAATCCTGGAATTCTTTTTCTAAAAGAGGAGAAATCTCCTCATCTCTTATCTCATCGGGGCTTTAAAGCTTTCAAGATCATTCATAATTTCCTTTATGAAAGGCCGATGAAGATTTATAGAGGGGACATTCCTATTTGAGATGTCCCATATCTCCATTTCTACCCTCCTTGACCAGCTCAAGTATAAGGGGTCGAGTCAAGCTCGTGACTCGGTTTACAAAAACAAAGCGCTTCTCGGGAGGCAACCTGTGTTTCTGTCTTCTTTCTATTTTCTAATAAGTGTGACGTGAGGGGGCTCGCCTCTTCTTTTCTCGTGTTTTTGTTGTCTGTGATTTGTCAGGATTACCCAGATTATGAAGACTCTCGTGCTCGTGGTTTTGTCCAACGCTCACTCGATCTTCATCCCTTTGCATGCCTATTTTGGGAATCCTATATCCTTGATCTTATTGACTAACGTTTAATCTTTGGCATAATTAATAAACGGCTTTAGATTTACGTGAGATTCCCTTTTATATTAGGAATATACATTGAAATTAGTATGAGGGGGGTTGGCAACCCCCACATTGAGGACAATGTATCGTTCTAGTATGAGGGGGTTGATTGTATATTGTTGTTTTATTTTTGGTTGTCTTTTTTTTTGAGTTTTATTTTGTTTTGATCCCTCACAAGCATTTTCTTCATATTCTTCATTAAATAAGTTAGGGACTTGGCAATTTTGGCCCCTAAACTTATTTTTCTTCACTTTTTGACTTTGGATTTGTCGGGGTTGACTTTGGTTGACTTTTTCACACTTGGGCTTTGTCTTGACTTTGTCTTTACCATGCTTTTCCATTCCGTGTCCGGTTTTGTCGTTTTGGCTTTGTTTTTCGTCCTTTTCTTAGATATCCGTTCCTGCACAACACAATTAGCAAAACAAGCATATATTTGGCATTTTAAGTCCGTTTTTGGTTATTTTAACTTGTTTTTAAAGGTAAAAGGTATGTGTAATTAAACATATACCAACTGGCTATGAGATAAAGGAGGGTGTCAATCATACCACAATAGTGTGACGTATCAACGACTTTCCCCTCTTTATCCTCATCCAGTTTGGATTTCTTCACCATGGGAGTATCCACTGGGTCACAAGTGTCAAAACTGTATTTCTTTAAAGATTCAAGGGCATATTTTGACTGGTTAATAAAGATGCCTCTGGGACTTTGAGAAATTTATAGTCCTAAGAAAAATGAGATTTTGCCCATCATTGACATCTTAAATTTTGAACACATGATTTTAGCAAATAGGTCACAAAGTTCAGGTGTAGATGCAGCAAAGATAATATCATCGACATATATTTATACCAGAAGTAATTCCTTGCCTTGCCTACGGATGAACAGAGTAGGATCCACTAAGCCTTTGGAGAAGTCTTGGGATATCAGGAATGAAGACAACATGTCATACCACGCGCGTGGAGCTTGTTTCAACCCATAAAGAGCTTTCTTTAGCTTGTACACGTGATTGGGGTTATCTGGATCCACAAACCCGTCCGGCTGGCTAACATAAACCTCTTCCCGCAGATTACCATTCAGAAACGCAGTCTTCACATCCATTTGGTAGACGACCATGTTCATGTGAGCGGCAAACGCGAGAAAAATCCTTATAGCCTCTAATCTTGCAACCAGAGCAAAAGACTCTTCAAAATCAATTCCCTCTTCTTGACGGTAACCACGAGCCACTAACCGAGCTTTGTTCTTTAGAATACCTCCCAGTTCGTCTAGCTTCACTTTGTAGATCCACTTCAAAGTAATAACCATAACTTTATCTGGTCGGGGTACGAGCTCCCATACTCCAAGGCGTTCAAACTCATTGAGCTCTTCTTGCATTGCTTCGATCCAGCAGGATTGAGTCAAAGCATCTTTATACGTCTTGGGTTCAATAGCAGTGAGGAAAGCATCATAGTAACAGAAAAGAGCTTGCTCATGTAATTGCAGCCTTGTGGAAACTGGTCTAGCGAGTTCACCGATTATATTTTCAAGTGGGTGATCCTTAGTCCATTTGCTATTGTGTTTAGAAATTTGGTGATCGAGATGCACAATTGTATAAATAATATCCGATGATGAAGATTGATCAGAATGAACTTCTGGAATTGGGATACCAAAGTACAAATCATTACCTATATGTGCAACTTCAATATCATGATTGTCTTCTTCAATGTCGTTAGGAATGACGAGAGGTTGAGTTTTGGGTGTTGTTTGAGAGTTACTTGGTGATGGTGTATCTTGGTCAACATTTGTTGAATAAGGTGAACCGGTTGATATAGCAGGAACTGGAGCTACTACTTCATGAATTGGAGCAACGACTTCAGGGGCTGGGTAATCAACACTGGGTAGAGGAGTGAGTAATTCATCAAATAGAAGTTGAAATAAAAGATCCCAATCACTTCTCTAAGGTGGAATAAATGGTGTTAAAGGAGGAGGGTTTGGAACGAGTCCTGAACTTATTGTTGCAAGAGTCATTTCATGAAGTGCGGGTCCTGAACTGCTGCGTTCAAGAGCCATTGCTGTCAGCTCATCAAAATCTACATGAATTGTCTTAATGATTCGTCTGGTATGTCGGTTATAAATTCGAAATGCTTTCTTTAAGGGTGCATAGCCATTAAAAATACCAATATCAGCTTTTGGTTGTAACTTACCCAAGTTCTCACTATCATTTGTCGGATAGCAGAGTGCACCAAATACATGTAAGAATGATAAGTCAGGAGGTTTGTCATGTAAAAGCTCATATGGTGTTTTTCTGTGACGAAGATGTACGATGGAACGATTTTGGGTGTAAAATGCGGTAGCAACTGCTTCTGCCCATAAAAATAACGGAGCTTTTGCATAGATCAACATTGTGCGGGCAGCTTCAATTAACATACGATTCTGTCTTTCAACGACACCATTTTGCTGTGAAGAGCGAGCAACAGATTTTTCATGAGAGATGCCAACCTTCTCATAATATTCACGCAAAGTTTGATTAACAAATTCTGTTCCATTATCTGTTTTGATGCGTCAGACAGGTACTTTAAGCCTCACTTGGATCATCTTGAGAAACTTGATTATAAAATCTGGAGCTTCATCTTTTGACCTTAAGCACTTAACCCATGTGAATCGAGAGTAATCATCAACAATGACGAGGATGTACTTCTTTCCATTAACACTTGCGACACGCATTGGTCCACAAAGATCCATGTGTAAAAGATAAAGTTTTTCTTGGTTGGTGTCTTCATATTTAGGTTTGTAGGGTTTCTTCTTGCTTTTCCCTATTGCATAAGTAGAACACAAATGGTCCTTTTCATATTTTAGCTTAGGGAGACCTCGAACAAGACCGTGTCTAGCTAAATGGTTAATTGCACCAAAGTTCAGATGAGATAGACGTCGGTGCCATAGCCAGGACTTAGTCTTTGTGGCCTTTGACAAGAGACATATAGGAGAGGACGCCATCATATCTCCAAGAGACAGAGTATACAGATTGTTGCCTCGAGATCCAGTTAATAGATCAACACCTTCTAAATTTCGAATGAAGCAAGTGTGTTGATGAATAGCAACTTCAAGGTTCGAATCACAAAATTGGCCAACGGAGAATAAGTTGTGTCCAAGTCCTTCCACATAGTAAACCCTTGGGATCGTAACATTCCCAATCTGATAATCACCATAACCCAATATCTTTTCCACGTAATCATTTCTGAATTTGACTGTACCCAAAAATTTATTAATGAAATTGATGAGCTGAGAGCGATCTCTGGTCATATGCTTGGAGCAACCGGAGTCCAAATACCAAAGAACAATTTGGACGACCTGCATTCATCAAGAGAGGAAGATGGAAAATCAGAAACTATGGATCCCTAAGATTTACTGGGTTCCTTTTTGTTAGCAGATACAGATTTAATAACCTTAGGTTTGCTAACAGGAACATTTGTTTAAGATTTCCTAGGTTTCCGTGAGTAAACCAATGTTACGATAGGTATAGGTGTTTCATTTTCTAGAGCAATTGGTTTCCTAAGGGGTACTTCAACAGTTGTGGCAATCCTAGTTAAAGGGCACACATTTCCTACTATAGTGAAGGTCCGACCAGTAGGTCTCTAAATGTATCCAATATTTGTATATACCTTGCCTGTTGGTTTCCAAACTTTTCTCTTTAAACTTTTCTTAACATATTTAGATTTATTACGAGCATTCACATGATTGATAAAATCAAGAACACACAAATAATGATTATCAGAAAGCATACAACCATTGCACTTAACACATTTAAGTTTAGAATTCGCATTAAGCTTGGAATGCTGCATATTAGCAGTTCCTTTAGGTGCAACAACACAATCTTTATTTTTCAAACTAAATTTAACTTTCCTAGGGTAGGCTTCTACATTTTTCTTCTGAGTACTACTTGGTGTTTGCATAATCTTATCTTTCTTTTATTCCTGAAGGCCGTGATCCGCTAGCACTAGTAGATGGTCTTACTCCTGTAGAAGATAACGCAAGTTTGTTAGAAACTAGGTGATGTATAGGCTATTTTGTATTGTGTTTCCTAAGCGTGTGAACGGGCTCAGTGAATCTAACTCTTCAGCCACTAATTTTCCATTAGTATTGTTGATATTATGGCAGGTTTTACTGATGTTTGTAAGCAACTCCTAAATTAGTTTAGCATACCTACAGGCAGATTCTAAGGAATGATCTAGTAGATATTTTGATTTAACCTGTTTAACTAGATTCCTAATAAGGTAGCTTCTTTTAGAGTGTGCTTAATATAGGCAGAGTAAGCAGTCTTTTTATTCAACAATTTAGGGGTTATTGGTTCCACATCAGTCTTAAGCATCTCTGGATCAATAGTGTGTTTCGTAACATCATTATCAACTAGAGCTTTTCCTTTAAGTTTCCTTAAATCATCCTTGAGAGCTGTAATTACCAAAATTGTTTCCTGAAGACTAACATTTAAATCAGAGATTTCCACAGACTTTAGATTGACTTGATTAATTAAATCATCACATTGTTCTTTTGATCGAATACGTGTTGGTTTAATCGAGTCATAAAGTTGCGTATAGGTCTGTTTCAAATGCTTATTCTCATCAATAAGCTTTGAAACCCTATGATCCATCTCAATATTTATTGTTTCAATCTCCTCTAAGTCCTTTTTGATCTTATCCTCGTTCATTTTTCCACTTAGAGATTTAATTCTCTCTTTCAACTTCTTTATGACTGTGTCTTTCTCTTGGGACTGAGCTTTCAATTCATTTAATTCAAAATATTGATCAAAACTTGGAGCACTTTGATTTGAAACAGAATTGTCCCTTTGAAAAATTTCCTGATTAAGTTGAGTATCAACTTCTAAAGAGATGCAATGTTTTTCAAGAGTGGTAAAACTTTTGAACAGTTTATCGTAAATCACTTTTTCAATGAATCCTTTTTGCTGAGAAGCTTAGTCTTAAGTTTTAGACACTTTTCACATTCATGAACATTCACAGAAGCATTATCCATAGAAGAATTCATAATTATGTTCACAATATCTTTGTTAATGACTTGTTCCAAGAGTCATTCGATTTTGTTCAAAACTTGATTCATTTTCACTTCAAATGTTTTTGACTTATAACGATGTTGTTTCCACATCATTTCCATTTGATGGAATACATTTTGACTCCAAAAAGTTCATCAATCAAATATTGATCGAATGTATTAAATAAGCCCTTCAGAGCTTTTACAAATGGAATTATTTCATCCCTAAAATAAGCTTTTGTATGTTCAAACCCCCACGAGCCCTCAGTGATGGCTGTGGGTGTGGTTCTTTCTTTGACAACCACATCAAAACCAGCAAGATGGTATTTAAGTTTCTTTAAACTCGTATTAACCAGGTTGAATATTAGAATTTCTTTGGAACCTCAACTTTGGTGGGTCTACTAGAAAGAGTGGGTTCTGGAGAATTCATAAAATTCTTAGACCAAAAGGATTGTTCAGCAGATAATTCAGTTTGTGGAATAAATTGTGTTACAAAATCTTGAGAAAGTTGGTTAAGAATAGCATAATCGACTAGTGTAGTATTGACTTTCTTTTTCTAACACATAGGGATCCTTTTGTTTAAAAGCATTTTTGAATGACACTCTTCGTCAAGCATTAGGGTTTCTCGATCAGGAATCACCAATAGCACTCGTATTCTTACTGGAAAAAACAAAAAATTTTTTTTAAAACCAACAAAACTTTGCTTACTAACTACTGAGTCTTCTTAGATAGAAAGTGATATTGAAAACCTAGAGCTATGTTTATGGCTGATCATAAGAAAAATTGAGGTTTTGTCAACATGTGAATAGTTTTATGCAGATTGACTCTTAAAAACAATATTTTCTAGCTGTTTGATCCTCTTTTATAACTCAGATCTCTCTATCGAATGTTCCAGATTTCTTCTTCTTAAAATCATTATTTGAGAAGAGTAACTGTTTCACTAACAGATTCCTTTTGCTTTTAAATGTTCAGAAAGAGTTTGTTTAAGATGATCAATCTCTACAGACTATGCACTTGAATCTAAAACATTATTATTACTCATTAAATTAACATTTTGTCCTTCTTTCAAAACTTTAACATGTTCCTTTTATCTTTCAATCTCAGCAGTTAAAGTATCATTAACACTTTTATTATGTAGATTTATCTTAGTACAATTAACTACTTAGGTTTTTAGTTGTTCAATCACAGATAATATCAGTTCATATTGTTGTGCAGATGAGTTAGAATTCTGAACAGCTGCCTGTTGTAATTCTATCACATACTGAGAATAAGGAATGATATTGCTATCACTGGTTATTTCAGTCTCAAAGTGGTTCACAACATTTGACTGTTCAGAAGACAGCATCGCCTGCACGGCTTGATTAATCATATTATTATTCATATTATCATGATTGTGTACCTCAGCAAGAGCATCTGAACCATAATGAGATAAATTCGCCATGAGAGCAACTTTGGTAGTGTTGAGTTCATCACAATCAGAGTCATATGCATCTAAATCATCAGCTTGATAAGAAGCATTGTGAGTAATGACAGTCTATGTGGCTTGACCTTCTGGAATTCCTGGATCTGCTAAAAATTCAAGTTCCTCCTCTTGTAGAATTTGACCACTTTCTTGAGCTTGTACCAACAACACTTTATTCTTAAACCATGAATCATCATGTTTCCTCTTAGGTTTAGTGCACTGTTTAGACATGTAGCCTTCCTCTTTGCAGTTGTAACAAATAACAGTCCTTTGTTTCCCAGAATTGCTTCCACCTGTTCCTGGAGTGTATGTCCTTGTAGTACCCGCAGCTAAAGACGTTTGTCTCCCCTGAATTGGTTGTAAGGTCACTCTTCCATTATTAATGGTAGCTTGTTGCCTAGGGTTTGACGAATTCCTCAGCTGATTATTGGTAGTGGGGTAGCGGGAAGTGACAACAGCAGTCAAGAAAGACATCATGTGATTGATGGCATCAATGGGATCATCACCTTTCTGGAACACTAGAACAATTAGACCCGAGTCTGGTTAGGAAAATTCAGGTTGTTGGTTAACTGTGGGAGCATATTCCAATTGAGGGATGGATGATGATGGAGAATAAACGTTATGGTGAACTGATGATTGATAATCATTGGATGGTAAAGTGATTGAAAGAGGTGTTGATGATTGATGAGTTGAGTATTGTTGAGACTGATAAGGTGATCCATACTGTGGAGACTGATATGGTGAAACTTGTGGTTGAAATTGAGTGTTTTGGTAAGAGTTTTGATGAGTTTGATAAGGAGACTGGGTCATCTGATGGGTTGCAACCAAAGCAAGCGGATCTGAGTTGCGTTCATGCATTAAACAAACCTCATTTGCATGAAATTCATGTTGTCCCAAGTAAGCATGAAGCTGATCAACGTTAGTTGTATGCAAATCCCGAACCAGTTTGACATCTGTCACAAATTTGCTCCACTCAGGAGGAAGAGTGTTCAAAAACTTGGTGTTCACTTAAAATTGTTCCAGTTTCATATTGTAGATGTTCATGTCATTGAGTAGCAATGAAAATCTCAAGTAGAACTCACGTAGTGTTTCCCCCTTCTTATAAGCAAACTTATCGAATTCATCATAAAGCTTACACTCTCTTTCCTGTTTCGTCAATGAAGTTCCTTGCATGAGAAGTTGAATTCTTCCCCAAAGTTCCTTGGTGACTTTATGATTTCTAACCAATGCATAGACCTCAGGTGGTAGTCCTTGAAGAATGATATTTGTTGCCTTGATATCATAATCAGCTTGAATTGCTTCCGTAGCAGATAACTTAGAATATTTCTTTGGTCTTGTCACTCCATTTTCTTCAATTGAAGGCCAGATGAGTGGATCATTTTTAACGGATTCAAGGATCATTTGTCTATGTTGTCTATTCAACATGTATAGCTCCATTATGCTTTTCCAAGAATCATACATATCCTTTTCCAACATGGGTGGACGATTGTCAGCACCTGACAGAATTAATTTGTCGGCAAGAGTCGTCATTGAGAAATTGGTATGTTAAAAGATTATTGTTGGATCGAACGGTGGTAGAAAGAAATTATGTTTCATTAAGGTGTCTTTTAAGTATTTGAATTCTTGAAACTACACGGGATTTTACAATTCTTGACAAAATCAGGAAAACAAGTTAATGTCTCACGGGATTTTATAAGTCAACAAGATAAACCATATAATTTAAAAATTCGAGTTGTTCGGTTTTGATTAAACTTGACTAGTTTAGTTCACACTAAAAAAAACTAGATCGGTTCACAGTACAGATAACTAGATCGGTTCACACTGAAACAAACTAGATCGATTCACAACAAAAACAAACTAATCAGATTCACACTGTTTACAACTAGACCGGTATTCACACTGGCAGTTAACTAGATCGTTCACACTTGCATTTAACTATATCCGGTTCAACTCTGTTGCAACTAGATCGTTCACACTGTAATTACAACTAGATCGGTTGTAACGAACTCAACTAGATCGGTTTCTCCTAGAAAACGTCTAGATCGGTTATAGCTGAAAATTAATAGATCGGTTGTAACTGAACTCAACTAGATCGGTTGTCTCTGGAAAACGTCTAGATCGGTTATAGCTAAAATTAACTAGATCGGTTGTAACTGAAGTTAACTAGATCAGTTGTAACTGAAGTTAACTAGATTGGTTCTCACTGGAAAAGTCTAGATCGGTTAAAACTGAAAACAACTAGATCGGTTGCAACTGAAATCGTTTAGTTCGGTTCACACTGAGTTATATTAGATCGGTTCTAACTGAAAAGACTAGTTCGGTTAACCTTCGAAACCCACTTTTTCAAACCTCAAAAAGACACATTTTTTAACGATTGTTTTCCAAAAAAAATTATACCAAAAGTGTTACTAAACCTATAGGGACAATAAAAATGACAACTTTAAGGTTTTTAAGGCGGAGAATTTAAAATCATGATTTTGACTTTTATAAAGCTAATGAACTCAAATGACACAAAATGAGATTTTTCTATGAATCTAAGAACACACACCTATATCCAATGATACTAGATCAAAGCTACATATGTTGATGATCTTTTAGTGTGGTATTTAAGCTTAGAAAACAAGAAAAAAATAAAAAAAATACGAATAGATGATGGAAAACTATACGAACCAAAAACAAACACAATATCTAAACACACCACTCCATGGCTCTGATACCAATTGAAGACTAATCTTATAACATACTAGATAATAGGGAAATAGATTGTTTTAGTGAGAGAAAAGGTTGGATGAACATTTAGAGAGAGAAATTAAACATATATTAATGTGTGTAAAATGAGCAATCAACCACCTGTCCAAGGCATGGAGAGGTGTTTATATACTTACAATGGATGGTGGGCTTGGGCTTGCATGGGTTAATCCATGGGCCTTTAGCTAACTAACTATGTAAGTTTCCAAAAATTACTTAACGAGCTAACAACAATTATCTATGGAAGCGACTGACACTTTCCTAGAAATTTTGTATTCCTAACAATATGAATCAAATAGATCTTTGTCAATTTGATAGGATTTGACTAGTGCAGCATAAAGTTCTCTTTTATAGTCATCTTTATCATATGAATTGTTCTTCTCCATCTTGTCTATAAGTATCTTTGTAAGATTTATGTAACATCCGAGAATTTTCGAAATTTTGAATGACAATTTCAATTGGCCGGTAAAATTTTCGGAACATATTTCTAATAATAAATCATAATTATTATTATATTTCTCAAGTGGAAGTTATTTTTATCTTATTTGGCTCGAAAACGAAAAAGATATATGTTATTTATAAGCTGATGTATCAAAAACGAACCACTAAATCACGTTTTCATTATTCGGACTCTAAAGCAATTTGATGTAAAACGATATTCCAGACAACTTTTTAGTTTTGACCGAGACCCGAAAACAGTCAGAAGATGACTGAAATGCCCTCGCAAGATTTTAGAAACACAAAAATAATTAAATTATATTTAATTATCACGTTTTATTAAATAAAAATATTTAATAAAATACTTAGCAATTTAATTAAAGGCGTTTGTTGAAAACGCGAATATTCGAGTTGAAATCCATTTTTTTTCTTTTCTATTTCAGACAAGGCGTAACCGGTTCACAAAACAAATAACAGATATTTTATTAAATGTTATAAAATATTTATGAAATATTATCAAGTAAATACTCATTTTTATCAGAAAAATGATTTGGAAAACAATGGCGCAAGTTTCGTGCGTTTAATCGACCGTTAACTAGCTCAAACGAGTCCCGAACCGGAAGTTATAAAAACTACATTAGATATTTACACAAGTAACCCTCAACTATTATTAACTTGTCATTTATTTTTAAAGTTTTATTATAAATAAAACTTTTATACTTTTTTTCATTTCATTTTATATAACAAATCACACACACATGAACAAACACTCTCTCCTCTCCCATTTCCGGCAGCCACCGTCGGCCGCCGCCGGAAAACTTTTCCGGTGAGTTTTCCGGCCAAGCCCAAAAATGCTTCTCATCCCTCGATCTACCCGATCCATTATACCACTCGCGGCCACGCACCGTTTTTTCCCCCTCCGGCTGCCACAGCCACCACCACCACCCACACACCCCCGCTGCCATCCCCATTGTCACCACCCACTGTCACCACCACAGCTCGCACCCCACCACCCCCGCAACCACTGCCACCACCACACCGACGACGCCACAACTCCCATCTCCAACCAAGCTCCACCGCTGCCATCATTAACAAGTCATCATCACCAACACTCCTCACCACCAGGGTGCGTTTGATTTGTTCATAAGCACCAAGGATGCGTTTGGCAGCCGTACAGGGTGCGTTTGATTTTCATATCAGCACCATCAAGGTGCGTTTAGTTCTTGGTTCATCACCATGAGGTGCGTTTGGTTTTCATACACGTACAAGGGTGCGTTTGGTTTAAGGGACAACAGCTAGGGGTGTTTGTTTTGGTCCGCTGGTCAGCCACGCACAAGGGTGCGTGTGGCTGTCTCAGCCACGCACAAGGGTGCGTTCGGTTGTGGTAGTAACACCATCAAGAGTGCGTTTGGTTATTTTGTTCGCACCACAAGGATGCGTGGGTTCGGGTCAGTCACCCACATACGAAAGACACGCGGGAAAAACCAATTTCTATTTGTTTCCTCGATGGCTTTTCCGTGTTATTTTCAGATTCCCATAGACCCCAAAAGGATCAGAAAAAGACAATCCTTACTTACCCATACAGAACATTTGCCTATCGTCGCATGCCTTTGGGGCTATCAATGCACCCGGAACGTTCACATCAGTATGATGCAATCTCCACGCATATCAAAAAACGATGGAAGTGTTTTATGGATGACTTTTCAGTCTTCGGGATTCTTTCTCTAGCAGCCTAACCCATTGACAAGATGTTAAACAGTGTGAAGACACCAATTTGGTCCTCAGACGGGAGAAAGCCATTTCATGGCTAAAATGAAGCATTGTTCTTGGACACAAAATCTCTAAATCGGATTGAGTCGATCGAGCAGAGTTGACAGTTATCGCCAAGCTTCCTCACCCAACTACTGTGGGAAAGGTGTCTGAATTTTTTCTTGTGCATGCCGTTTTTACCGACGTTTCATACGGACTTCTCAAAAATATCCGCCCAATGACTCACGCTGAAAAAGAGACTCCATTTTTCTTTCAAAAGAGTGTAATCGAATCCTTTAATACACTTAAAAGAAAATTGACCGAGGCTCCGATTTTGATTGCTCCCGACTGGGACTTGCCCTTCGAACTAATGTGTGATGCAAGTGATTTTGCAATTGGGGCAGTCCTAGGGCAACGAAAAAACAAGCATTTCCAACCAATTCACTATGCTAGCAAAACCATGACTGAAGCTCAAGCACACTACACTACGACCGAACAAAAAAGGTTCTTCAGTTTTAAAAACTTCTTCAGATTCTACTGGCAAGTTAAAGAATGTGAAAGTTGACGATCACCCTCCAAGAGCATAGTGTATACCGATCATTCTGCTAAGAAAGATGCTAAGCCAAGACTAATGCGGTGGATCCTTTTGCTCCAAGAATTCGATGTTATCATCCGAGACAAAAAAGGAGCAGAGAATCTGGCCGCCGATCATCTTTCTAGACTTGAGAACCATCATCAAGATAAACTCAAGAACAAGGAAATCACGGAAACATTTCCTCTCGAAACTCTTGGATCGGTTGCTCTTCGTGTTGATAGTACCTCATGGTTTGCAGATTTTGCAAATTACCATGCGGGGAACTTCATTGTCAAGGAAATGTCATCCCAACAGAAAAACAAGTTTTTCAAAGATGTCAAACACTACTTCTGAGATGACCCCTTCTTGTTCAAAATCTGTGCGGATCAAATGATCCGGCGGTGTGTGCACGGCAAAGAAGGTCTCGACATTCTCGAAGCTTGCCACAATGGACCCACCGGGGGACATCACGGTGCAAATCTCACCGCCATAAAGGTCTTTGATGCCGGATTCTTTTGGCCTTCAATATACAAAGATGTCCACGAGTTGGTTAAAAATTGTGACTCGTGCCAGCGACAAGGGATGAGATGCCTCAAAATTCCATCTAAGTTTGTGAAATCTTTGACGTTTGGGACATAGACTTCATGGGACCGTTCCCATCTTCTAGAGGTAACAAATACATACTTATGGCTGTCGATTACCTATCAAAATGGGTTGAAGCGAAGGCGCTCCCCACCAACGACGCCCGAGTAGTTTGCAAATTTCTTAAATCTCT
>BQNB010100088.1:0-24784 GCA_026074375.1 Tanacetum coccineum | reverse complement strand
AGATCACGTAAGTTCTGACCCTGTTCCACAATGTCCAATGGTACGGCTTCGAACACAATATATATATAATATAAAAGTATATAAGGATTAGTATCAAATAATAGTATAGTGTCTCAAAAACCTCCCGGGTCGTTTTCCCTCGACGAAGCGTGAATTGAAAATCGGTTAAGTCTGTGATCGCGCGTTTTAAATAGTTTCAAAGATTTTTGAATTGGGTTTTCTAAATATAAATGACAAGTAGATAAATGCACGAAATCAAGTAAACAAGAAATGAAAATTAAACACGTAAGCTTTAAATGTAAACGGGCATTAAAAACGCGACATTTAAAGCCTAAATTATCTAAAATTAAACCTAAAATGATTTTTCTAATTTTCCTAATCCTATTCTACTAACTAATAAGAAAAGGCTAAGGAAATTCTAAAACGAGAACACTTAAAGCTTAAAAACGAAGAAAACGAGAACGGGAACGAAATCCCGTTCTTTAAAAAATGATATTTCAAAATATTAACCTTACGAAAGCAAATCTATTTTTCCTAGGTCCTAAATGATAAAAGAAAATTTTGAAAAAAAGAATTTTATTTTTTTGACTTTTATTTTATTTAATATGATTTAAAAACAGTTTTAATGAAAATTAATTATTAAAAATAGTAAACAAATTATAAAAATTATGAAAAAATACAAAAAAGTAGCTCAAACTATGGAGAATGCATGAAAAATAAGAAACTGGAAAGGTGCTGAACAAATAAGCAGTAAATTAAGCAAATAAGCTTATAAGCTAAAGCTAGCTAAAAGACTATATAATTAAAGTTTTGTAAAGAATAATCGAAAAAGTCCCCAGGGCAGATGGTTGAGTGTGTTGTGTGTGGTGTTATAAAAGGTTGAGGAGGTTGAGGTCTAGGGTTCGAGCCTTGCTCACCCTGGATTTCCCTTCTTCCCTTTTTTTTAAATGAAAACAGAATTTTATTAACTTCAAAAGAGATTACACTGCTTTTTAAAAGGAAATTACATTAAGAAAACGATAATAAGCTAAAAATAAGCTACAATTAAACTACCTACTCTACTCCTACTCCTATTCCTGGATATCTTAAACTGTGAGTGAAAGCTTCCTTTTATAGCCTTGAGATGAACATTCTAGATTCCAGGGACGCTCCTCCCTCCTTGATCTCAACCATTAATTCATAACCGTCTTCATACCACTTGATCTTAGCCGTCTATGACCTTCCACGTAATTGTAGCCAATCAGAGATCAAGGGATCGCCAACGTGGACACCTGAGTGTCAGATGGTGTCAGTGATTTGCTTCTAGAAGGGTGAATTTCATTAAAGCAGGGTGAAATTGGTGCAGGGTAATGTTTTGAGACGGAGGGTGAATAGTAAAACCTTTGGCGCCTTTTTTTTCTTTTCTTTATATCTTCGTTGTTTGACCCGGGGTGAAAGAATTGACCTGGGCTCGGGATTTATAAAAAAAGAAATTGGGCCAGGGTTTGTTTTGGGCTTAGGTTAAAAGGATAAAGGGTTTTATAGTAGGAAACATAACAACCGTTAGTCTCTTATAATAAAAGGACTAATGGTGTTAATGATTTAGGGTTATTATTAAATTTGCTTATGAGAATTCGACTTCTAACTTGGATATATGGAATCTAAAAACTGACTAAAACCAAAAGGGCAATTGCACTCTATCAAAAACTACTTCCTACTGCATCAAGGGTTCCAAAACAATATGAAAACAACATTAACAAACTACCAATTAAGATCTAACTCAATTAAGCTAGATTATCAAACCAAATTTCCACTGATTCAAACTATGGATCCTACAAACCTAAAACTTAAATTTTAGACTTTAAGAACTAGTTTAAACTAACTTAAGGATTAATTTAAAGCTTTTTGAAGATGATTAAGAAGACAAAGGAGACTAAGCAGTACTAACTAATGTTAGTACTAATAGTACCAAAAACCCTTTAAATTTAGTGATTTGCATTTTTAAACTAAAAAAAAAATAAAAAAAAAAAAAAAAAAAAAAAAATAAAAAAAAAAAATTGATTAAGCTCAGATTTATGAAATCAGAAGGATATAAACAAATTGAGGACAATTAAGCATAAACCTATGGAAAATAAGAACTTATTAATAAGCTAAACTCAAGAGCTATAACAACTAGAAATAAGGACAGTTGAATAGAAAATTCAAATGAAAACTAATCTATACTAACAAATTAACATATTAAGATAAAATTGAACTGAGTGAGTACAACTAAACAATAATAGCAAGCAAAAGCATATGATAAGCAAGTATAAGAAAATAAGATGCATGATAAGTTTTAAACAAGTAATGAAGCTAAAACTGGTAAAGAGAGTGTACCTCAACCCCTTGCCAAAACAGGGATCAAATAATCCTAACAAGCTCTACGGACCTACCCAGCTTATTAATAAGCACTACTAAATACCCATAAGCTCTTCCATATTTAGCTTATCATCCAAATTGCTTAAAACCTCAAAATTCTTAACCACTTTCATTTGTAACTGAATAACCAACTCAAATAAGCTTAGAGAAGCTTATTTGAGCTTAAAGTACTTTTGAAGGAACAATGAAGCTTAAAAATAGCCTATTAGCTTATTAACACCTTATTGAACAAAATTGCATATATGAAAAAGGGAGATTTAAGCACAAACAGAATTTTATTAATATTGAAAACGATTACAAAGCTTTAAAAGGAAAAAGATTACAATAAGCAGTAAATAAGCTGAAAGACTTCCTACACTACCCTAAACTACTCCTACCTCAAAAAAAATATATATTTCTACTGAGTGAAGAGAGCTCCTATTTATAGCTATGAGAAGATGATTCTAGATCCAGGGACGCTCCCCCTCTTCTCATCTCAACCCTTGATTTAAAACTTGATCATCAATCCGTCTTTTTAGCCGTAGGATCACTTCCACGTATATGAAGCCAATCAGAGTGCTTAGGATCGCCAAGGTGTCATTCCTTTTGCAAACGTGGCCTTCTAGAAGCGTATGGGAGCATGTGGGTGAAAGGGATTTAACCTTGCGTGAATTGATTGTCATGTAAAAGTGAAAAAGGGAGGGAAGAGGGTGAATGAATAGGACCTTTGACCCCGTTTGGTATATATATCTGACTTTTGACCGAGTAGAAAGGTTTGACTTGGGCTTAGGATTTATAAAAAAAAGAAATTGGGCCTGGGTTTGTTTTGGGCTTGGGTTAAAAGGGTAAAAGGGTTTTATAGTAGGAAACATAACGACCGTTAGTCTCTTATAATAAAAGGACTAACGGTGTTAATGATTTAGGGTTTTTGGTGAAATTTGATTTAACATTAAGGGTTATTTGGGTATTTTGAAGGTTTTGTCTTTTTGTGGGTTGACCAAAGGTTGACTTAGGTTGACTTTTGTTGACCATAGCTTGATAATTCCTGGCTCTTGTGCACTCTTTCCTTCTCGTGTTCGGCTTTGTCCGTTTTTGCTTTGATTTTTGTCCATTTCTTTAATATCCGTACCTGCACATACACAAACACAAAAACAAGCATATATTTGCCATTTTTACATGTTTTTGGTCTTTTGGGTTCGTTTTATAAGGTAAAAGGTATGTGTAAAATAGCACATACCAAATTCCCCCATACTAAGGTATTGCCGTGTCCTCACGCAATGCTATAAGTAAGCACTTAGAAAACTAAGAATCTTGATCCCTCCCGACTAATTACTCGAAAAGTAGTCTAAGTGTTCCATCGAGGTGTATTAGAGAATCAAGAGTTTAGAGAAGCCCTTATTTACCATTATGGAAGATTAGCTTCATTACCACTAATATTTTTATTTTTCTCTTTTTCTCATTATTATTTTGTTATTTCAAAACCCAAAAAAAAAACTAACTAATTTGACTTTCGTTATTTTCATAACCGTTAGGGATCACAGAACAAGATGCATTTCGATCCGAAAATGCCCCCAAAAAGGATAAATTCATCGTTCTCGATTTTTCACTTGCTCCAAACCAAGCTTAAAACGAAATCATAGTTAAATATCAGTTAAGATGCTAACACTACTCATATTTGCAACTTGTGAACTTTTCACTCCCGACAATTATTATATCTTAGGTGAATGTGCTATTTTGAATTTCAAACGTGGCATTTTCATTTATGCAAAATTTATGTTTCACGTTTCCACCCGAGAATAATGAGTTTGAAGGCGAGATCATCCCATGTAACGACTTTCGTCTCGGCACATCCCAACCTTGCGGCTAAGTGACCAGGCTTTTGACACCCCACAGAGACTAGTATCGGGACTCACGGACCTTAGGTTTCAAAAACTCTCAGGTTTCCCGTATATACATAGCTTAAAGACTTAAAATAGAATAGTCAAAGTTCAAAAGCATATTTAAATTTATCAAAAAGAAATCTATTTATTAATTCAAACTTAATATTAGACACAACATTTATGCAATTGTAACCATCACCTTTTTGAAGGCTGCAACATCGGTTGTGAGCCGGCAAGATGCATCAAACTTTTATCAAGGTCTGGATTTTTTATTCGTTACCTATGGGCTTTCTTTAGAAGACTACCACATTGGTTGTGAGCCGACAAGAGGTAGTAAACTTTTATCAGCCCACAGATTATATTTATTACTTATTTATTCTTTTTTTTCTTTTTTTTCTTTTTTTTTCTTTTTTTTATATATTTCTATATTTTATATAGAGAAGACTTCTTTTTGAAAAATTCAAGTATAAGTTTGAACTAAGACTAAAATTTTTGCTATACAATACATAAAAATTGTTGATTTAAGTTTAATCTCCAAAAATAGCACGTATGATTAGTCTGGTTAAAAGCTTATGGGAGAAAAAGCAAAAATTTACTACTTAGCTCTTAAGATTCCAAATAATCCTTGTTTAGCATCCAATCATACTTATACTCTATCCATTTTTCGTTCTTCACAAAAATCGCGAACGATTATCTAAAGTTAAGGAACAAGCTAGAGCTCAACACGCTCGATCGAGTCAAAATTTACTCTTATTCTACCTAGCAGGAAAGTCAAAATTGTGACAAAACACTTATTTTATTTTTAAAATTTTTAAAATTTTTCATTTTTTTTGTGGTAAAAACGGGATTACGTGAAAACAACGGTGCAGGCATAATCAAATCGATAGATTCCCTCCTACTAAAAACTAAACCATTGTCTCAATGTGAGAGTCCCCATAATAATTTTCCAAATGCATATTCTTTATAAAAGGGTCTATACGCAATTCTAAAGCCATGTATTAAGTATGCATAAGTAACGTTTAGTCGAATAAGATTTTAGGATATCGGATTCCCTAAATAAGCCGAGGATTTGAAAATCGAATGTTGAAATGGACAAAACATGAGCACGGAGTTTCAATATTGGGTATCCTGGACAAAACAACATAAACCAACAAAACACGAAACACGAGAAAAGAAAGAGTCAATCCCCCTTACATCAAATGTTAGAAAATAGATAAGAAGATAGAAATGCTTGTTTTTATTAACCGAGTCACGAGCTTGACTCGACCCCGAATTAAGTTGTCCATGGGGAAGCAAATGGAAAAGAAAAATCTCAATCAGGATTTCATTAATGTTTGGATAAACATTAAAGCACATGAAAGTTTCATCCCGATGAGGTGCCACCGGCTCTAAATGGAGATGCCGGGGTCGAAAATGATGTCTTCACTCCCGGTGGAGAGAAGTAAAGAATAATCCACAGGGTAGGTGAGAAATGGGAAAAAAGTCTGAAAGACAAATGTAAAGGAATCGTCATCTTCAACATTTTGAAAAATATAAATCTCACCTCCATCTGGGTCAAAATATTCGTCTTCATTAAGTTCATCAAAATTGTTAATCAAGGCCGTATCGGGCTCAAAATTTAAGCAAATCTCAACATCCGGTGGTTCCGGAGGAGGACGAGGAAATGACGGATCAAAATGAAATGATTCAAACTCGGGAAGTTCCAAAAGAGGGTCATTTGAATTATCAGAAATAACAACGCTAGTCAACCCTCCCTGATCGGGCTCAATCTCAAAAAGAAACGAATCATACTCGGGAAGAGAGTTATTAGCATGAGTAGTGGTACTGCCACTTCTCGTCTCTTCCGTATGATCGCTAAAAGTCTCGAATTCAGGTAAAGAATTATCCAAATGAGAAAGAGAAGTATCGGACTCCTCAAAGAACGAATCACTATCCGTGACGGGGATAGGAAATGAAGAAGGAGACTTGAACACATGATCAGGAGTAGGGTTGTCATTCAAAGATTCGATATTAGTAATAAGACGACTAATGTTTAATAATTTCTCACGAAGAATAACGTCTTGGATTTGAAGAATATCTTCTAAGTCAAACTCTTTCTCTTCTTGATCAACATCATTCACCTCCTCTAAGCTAACGTACTCGATGTCCTCAAAATCATCGTCATCACTCGAAGTACCATCATCGTTGGAATCGGATAAAATCTCAGAATGATCGTTCAAAGCATCAAAAGTAGAAGGATTTTCACAAACGGGCACATCACACGCATCGTCAGAAATACCCTCGAACTCACTTGGGATTAAGACAAGGTTCTCAACACTAGGAATTGTGTCAAGATGCTCGTCCCCCATTATGAGAGAGTTATCGGGTTCCTCGATTGGTAAGTCGGGTGTGATTGCTGTTGGTTTCCTAGTATCATAATTGTATACTCATCCGTCATTGTCGTGAGAAAATAGGACGATTCCAGCTTGGACAATTAATATATTCTGATAGCTCTTCACTAATATTTCGCACATCTTCAAGGAGTTTACTCATCAATTCTTGAATATCCTCTTGTTGATATTGCTCGTCCGTCAAAGCATACTTAATTTCGCCAAATCTCTCCCAAGCTATCAATATAACCTTTGGTGTTACTCCAAAAGGTATACGACTAAACTTCCTTAAGAAGGTATAAATGGCTTTCATTAAGTCTTCTCTAGCTTTCAACACTTCTTCACTCGTTTCTTGAGGAGAATGATGAATGACGGGATACTACGGGGGTTGAAATTGGTCAAAACCGGAATAATTAGAATTAGATAATTTTTGGTTCATCGGTTGACACTGAAACGTCGCGTGAGAACCTCCACAGTTCTCACAACAAAGATATTGTTGTGGAAAACTTGGTAAAGTTAGTGGAAAATTATTATCGAAGTTTTGATCGAAGCACGGGTTCGTAAACAAACGAAACTTAAGGCGAACAATCGTAATCATAATGAGTCATCGTTTCCACATAACTCACAAATATTTGTCTCGTACTGGGTTGTGGAGGGTAGTCGGACGATTTTGAGATTCATGAAAGGAATTTGGAATTAGGATTATAACGATATGAATTTCCATCTCTTGAAACGCAAAAAGAACAAATCCTCCTTTAACGGGACTTCACACTCCACAACAAGTAACTGCTTTCCTTCACATAAAGTGCAATTTAAACAAGTTCCAGTAGAAGATTAACCCACCACTGCGGATAGCTACTAGATAACAATAAAAGCCTTCACATGTTTTCCACAACCCCGTACACTCCGTTGGTTAAATGACGTCATAGAAAGAATTAAACCAATATAGAGGATATGAAGATAAAGAATTAAACGGATAAGAGGTACCGGAGAATATTTTTGGGTTTTTGAAAATAATTCATAAGAAAAAGAATTAAAATAAAAAAATATTTTTGGTAACCGAAAATTAAACGTGCACGGTAGCTCTTTAAAAATACGTACAAGAAAGCGGAGGAGTTGGTATGCGTGAGGCGCTATTTAGAATAACCCCTCTCCTTTTAGGTGATGTTGATCAAACCCGCCTTAAACTTTCCTTATAGCACGTAATCTAAAGGTGAGTCGTAACAACGATTAACAAACAGTTATTTTTATATTAAAATAAAAGAAAATAGAAGTGTAAAATATTCACAAACAGAAAATAACTTTGTCACACCCCCAGACGGGGCCTGGACGGAATACGTGTCCGGAGGCGTGACTTTATTGATCATATCAAGTACAAAGCATAAAGAACGACCTCTAAGGGTACGTTTTGAAAATAAACACCGTTGCAAAGTTTAAAAATAATAATACTAAGTTTTACATCAATTAAATTTAAAAGATTGAAAGTTAAAATGCGGAAGCTTAAATAAGTTCAACAACGGTATTTAAAGACATAGATAAATCTCTGGTAAACGGGTACAGGCAAATAGACTTCACATAAGTCAATCAACAACATCCATGCTAGGCACCTAAGAAAAACATGCTTAAAATGTCAACATAAAGTTGAGTGAATTCATAGGTTTAGTTCAAACGTTATTATAGTGGACCACAAGATATCAAAACGTATGCGACAGTTATAACAGATACAACTTCACATAAAAAGTATTTACGTTGCGCTAAGCTCATGACACCGAAGCTAATTACGTTTATAGCATAAGTTACTTGCTAGGTTGAAACAAGCCCCCGAGGTAACTGACCAAGACTACCTTCTTAAGTTTCGACATGGTATATATCCGTTTATCGGGAACCCCGTGGGTAGTGAGCGCTACTCACCCGGATAGGGATAATTAGTCCCAATAGATCTATTTATAACACTCGCGCTCCCTCGACCGGTCCTCCAGTCAAGAGATTGACGGTTCATGATAAGTGGGGCAGTAGTGGTCTAAACGCTACTTAGGCAACACGTAAACAGGGAAAATCTCACTGCTAGTACTTGTGTCTAGTTTTAAGCAAGCAATGTTTCTCACCCTCAAGTTATTAAAAACATTTATTCAAAACGAGTAAAGAGTGAGGCATGAACTTGCTTTACCGAGTAGTGGATCAAAACGGATTCTATAAGATAAAAATGAATCCTCACGGTTTAGCGACAAAACTATATATAGTTGTCGTTTAAGTATGATGTATAAACGAATAACGCTTAACACTAGAATCTGATCATCCGAGCACGAGTCGACCGGAGTATCCCTTTTTAAAACGTACTTTCGAAGGTAATAAGTTTTAACAAGTCTCGACGTTTTGAAACATCTTCTAAAATATTTTGTCTTTTAGTGTATTTCGTCTTTTAGTGCATTTCGTCTTTTAGTGTATTTTGACTTTTAGTGTATTTCATCTTTTAATGTATTTCGTCTTTTAGTGTATTTCGTCTTTTAGTGTATTTCGTCTTTTAGTGTATTTAGTCTTTTAGTGCATTTCGTCTTTTAGTGTATTTCATCTTTTAGTATATTTTGTCTTTTAGTATATTTTGTCTTTTAGTGTCCCGACACATCAATGTTGACTCAATAACTAAAAATGTTGACCTAAACTCGCACTTACGTTTTTCTACATTTTATCATAAGTTTGATAATAAAAGTATATTTTCGACGCTTTTATAAAGTTTACGAAATTTCGGCATGACCTTTCTAAAAGTATCGACTTTCCATTTTTTTTATCAACCTCGACTCGTGAAACTATCCGTTTTACAAAGTACATCTTTTATTGTCTCGAAAGTATATCCGATCTATTTTCGACAATACCTCAAATATCGCAACCAATCCGTTCTAACCCTAAACCTCTTCGACATTTAACTTACGCTTACAACAATCCAACATCTAACTTAATCTCTTCGCCAACGATATTTAACTCAAACAATTCGATAAATCTTTAAAATATCGATATAGCTGTAATATAACAATTAATTTATATATATTAATATATTTATATGATCTCATCATCATAGTCACAATGAACTTTTAAATGCAAAAGTATAACTACTTTTATTTTCTTCCACTTATAAACAAAATATTAAACTTCGAGACTTGTAGTTTTATAGAAAATTAGATAATGATTTTCACAACGATCCGCTTTGTACACCTTGTTCGGAATGATCATACGAATGCAAAAGTACAACTTATTTATGAAAAGTAAAGATGACTTACAAAGAAACACGACGAAAGGTGGATTAGAAATCAAAAACAACCCAAACGTTGTTTTACAAATTACCCGGATGAACTAACAATCAACACGAACAATATATCTTCAAGTGGATGATCAAAGATTAAAAACAAATGGGTTTGTGTGTGTTTGGTGTTTCGGCAAAGAGAGGAAAAGAAAGAAAGAGTAGTGTGTGTTATGAATGAACAAATGGAGATGATAATGATTATATACCCAATGTTTACTTCACACACTACTAGTGTGTGTTGTGTGTCGTACCGAAAATCAAGGACAAAGATCCAAGGGGACCAAAATGATCCACAAATGAGAGCTTAGCAAGGACATGGTGCAAGCCATTTTGTAGGAGGTTGGTTTGACTTGTTTAATTTGTAGCAAAATTCAAAAATAATGAATCCTATGTATGTATATGTGTGTGACCGGTTGGAGCATGGCAAAAAGGGACCAAAAATATTTTTCCCACTTTCTAGGATAGTTAGTGCTAGTTGATGAATTTATTTCCAAGACTTGCATGCACAACAAAGTATAGATTAAAACGCGTAGCACGTAAATAACGAATCGAGTAACGGTATCACGAAAAATTACGAAATTTTAAATATTGCTTAAAAACATAAAAACGCGGCTATTGCCAAAATACTACAACGTTTGGTGTCCCGGTTTGCTCCCGGAGACGATTCTCAGATAATAACGAAACAACTTCCCGTTTAAACGGTAAAGCTAAACGAAACATTTAAAAATTCAAATTACTACACGGAAACGGCTAACTTATTAAACGGAAATTCTCGGGTTGTCACATTCTTTCCCCGTTAAAGAAGCTTTGTCCTCAAAGCTTAGGACGCAACCTCTGCAGCGGGTGCAGAGTTGGTGAAAAGGTGCGGGTATTTCTTTTGCATTTGGTCTTCACGCTCCCAGGTGAACTCAGGACCTCTCTTGGAGTTCCAGCGTACTTTGACAATCGGAATACGACTCTGCTTCAGACGCTTGACCTCACGGTCCATAATCTCGACAGGTTCTTCAATGAAATTCAATTTGTCGTCAACTTGGATCTCATCCAATGGTATAACAAGCGGTTCATCAGCCATGCATTTCTTTAATTTCGAGACGTGAAACGTACTATGACTCTTACTAAACTTTTCGGAAGTTCTAGACGATAGGCAAACTGGTTCCTACTTTGGTATGATCTTGAGATGTCCAATATAACGAGGGTTCAGCCTTTCCCCGTTTTTGCACGAAACGTATCACTCCTTTCAAAGGAGACACTTTTTAACATGACCTTATCTCTACTTAAAAAATCAAGAGTTTTCGTTCTTTACATCGCATAGTCTTCTGTGATGGACCTTTGGGCGCTAGGATAATGGTCTTCATTTTGAACTTATTCTCTCGGTTGTCTCGTGGATGATCTCTGGGCCAGTGAGATGACTATCTCCAACTTCAGCCCAGCAGATAGGTGATCGACACTCGCGCCCATACAACGCTCAAATGGAGCAGCCTTAATGCTGGTATGGTAACTGTTGTTATATGAAAATTCTACCAACGGTAAGTGTTTATCCCAACCTTTTCCAAAGTCGAGTACACAGGCACGTAACATATCCTCTAACATTTGAATGGTTCTCTCACTCTGACCATCGGTCTCTGGATGGTAGGCCGTACTCATATCCAATCAAGTACCTAATGCTTTATGTAGAGACTTCCAAAAATGTGAAGTAAATTTTCCATTACGATCAGAGATGATCAAAACCGGTACTCCATGCTTTGAGACTACTTCCTTCAAGTATTGTCTCGTTAATTTTTCTAACGTGTCATCTTCTCTCATAGGCAAGAAATGAGCAGATTTAGTGAGACGATCAACGATTACCCAAATCGTGTCTTGCCCAACCGCTATCCTTGGCAGTTTAGTCACAAAGTCCATTGTTATGTTCTCCCATTTCCATTTATGGGATCTATGTTAAACCACAAACGATGGTTTCTGATATTCTTCTTAACCTTTGACCACATGTTAAACACTTGCTGAATAGGTGGCAATTTCTGCTTTCATGTTGGGCCACCAATATAACTTCTTCAAGTCCTGATACATCTTATCCGATCTAGGGTGGATGGAATACTTCAACTTATGCGACTCATGCATAATCAGGGCCCTCAAATCACCAAGATAAGGAATCCAACTTCGATTGTTCAAGCATATCGTTCCACGTCAGCGCGACGGTTCTAATTGTTAATCATGCCACGTCAAATCTTCGTTGATGAAGTCTCTACCTTTCTGGTTTCGATTGAGCACTCAAAATCTGCTTAGGAGGTTTAACCCTATAGTCATAACTAAGGCTCGAACTCGTAGCGGCTTGCTTCTTTCCTTTCGACTCAGGGCATCAGCCACCACGTTCGCCTTTCCTGGGTGATATCGAATCTCACAGTCATAGTCGCTCAACAATTCTAACCAACGTCTTTGCCTCATATTCAGTCTTCTGGGTAGAGTAATGTGTTGCAATCTCTTATGATCAAGTGAAACAACAACGCACTTTGTACCGTACAAGTAGTGTCTCACACTCATTTTCAGGGCAAAACACTACGGCACCAAGCTCTAGTGTCGTGTGTGTATAGTTCTTATCGTGAACCTTGAGTTAGGCGGGATGCGTAAGCTACTGACCTTCATCTCTCTGCATCAAAAAACCTGCGCCCTAAAACCCTTTATGCGAAGCATCGCAGTATACCACAAAGTTCTCACTTCCCTCGGGTAAAGCCAAAATCGGCGCACTATACAATTTTTGCTTCAACAACTGAAATGCAGCTTCTGCCTTTTCTCCCCATTCCAAACTTCACGCTCTTCTGAGTCAGTTTCATCATAGGTCTAGCGATTTTGGAAAAACCTTCGATAAATTGTCGGTAGTAACCAGCCAAACCTAAAAATTGATGGATCTTGGTTGGTGTCTTGGGTGATGCCCAATCCTTGATTGACTTGATCTTAGCGGGATCAACGTGAATGCATTCACTATTAATCACGTGACCAAGAAATTGTATCTTCGACAACCAAAACTCACACTTTGAGAACTTGGCGTACAATTCTTCCTTCTTCAATAAATTCAAGATCAACTTAAGATGTCCTTCATACTCCTTTCTTGCTTTTGGAGTAGATCAAAAATATCATCGATGAATACATCTCGAATCTAGTCCAGATATGGTTTACACACCCAATCATCAAGTCCATGAAAGCAGCTGGGTTGTGTTAGTCAAACAAACGCAAAATTTTACTTGGAATTGTAGTGACCATAGCGGGTCCTAAATGTTGTCTTTGAAATGTCTCCCTCACGAACTCTAAGTTGATGATAACCAGACCTCAGGTCGATCTTGGAGTAGACTCTTGACCCTTGTAATTGATCAAACAAATTGTCGATCCTTGGAAGTGGGTATCGGTTCTTTACAGTAAGCTTGTTCAGTTCACGATAGTCGATACACATCCGAAAAGAACCATCTTTCTTATGATCAACAAAATGGCGCTCTCTCCAAAGTGGTAGAACTCGGCATTATAAAAATCCTCTGTCAGAAAGTTCTTGCAACTGAGTAGACAACTCTTGCATTTCGGCTGGTGCTAATCGATACGGTGCTCGTGCTACAGGTGCAGCATAGGGACATAAGCGATTTTGAAAATTAACTTGTCGAGCAGGCGTATCAGCAAGTCTTCTGAAAGACTTCCGAAATTTCGTGACGTTCGGTTACGTCCTCATAGTCGCCTCTTCCTTCCCCATGACTTTCATCAGCTTCATTGGACGTACTTGTGCCAGATAAACTGCACATCTTCTCAATATAACTTTAGGTCTTCGAGCATGATATGATATTCAACTTATTCCGCTGTCGCATTAATTTCACCTGGATTATCAACACCTTATTTCATAAGGAATACGTAAAACCTTTAGTTCACAAACGATCAACGCGTGGTATTTCGCCAACCAATCCATACCAATGATGACGTGAAACTACCAAGCTCTACGGCATTTGATCTATGTCGAATGGAAACCTAATAATACCTAACGTGCAACCTCTAAAGAACAATATTTGTTTCTGAAATTCTTATCCATCGGCAAGTTCTGACGGCAAACTAGTGTCTAAAGTGGTTGGAGTAACATCAAGCAAATGTAAATGTAGTTGGACACTAAAACCTTCTATCGGCACCGAATCGAATACATAGAAAGCATAACAAGTTATTGAGAAGAAACGTATCCGTGACAGGTGGAATCAGGGTTTGTTCCCGCCTCACGAAATGGCGTAGCTTTCGCCGTAGCTTTGTTACCTCTAGTCGGTTCCAGTCTTGTTTACCATTCTTGTTTCTTGCTGTTTCCACGGTTCTAATTCCTCACTTAAGACAATCCTTCCTGTATGTCTGGTCTTCTACATCATAAACAAAATAATACCCTGCTGATTTCAATAGAGCCCTCTAGGGGGAGTGTTTGGAGCAATAGCAAGCCTAATTCCCTATTCTAATGGGGGAGGGGCCCAACCTTCTTACAGTTTCCTACTCATATTACACAAACCCTTCATGGTGCATCCTGCACTTATTGCAGTAGGGTAGTGGCCCAGCATATCCCCTTCTTTCGTTGTTCCCAGTCGTATAAGCTCTGGCCACATTCTGTCCACTAGTATTTTGCCTCTTGAACGGCGGTTGCTGTCCACGGTTATCTTAGGATTACTCTCCATCTCCTCTTATTCTCAGCAATCCTTGCAGGACTACCCCTGTACATTTTGTCCATCAATTGGTTAGCAATGCGTATAGCATCCTAGAGTCTGGCTGGATTCGCAGCAATCACATTCCCTTGAATGTTGTCCGGTAAACCTCCAATGAACCTTTCCACTCTGTCTTCTTCATTAGGGACCATTCTAGTACACAACAAAACTAACTCCTGAAACCTTTGAGTGTAGCAGTAAGTCGTTGCCTTCACGGTCAAATTCCACAATTTAGTCTCCATCTTTTGGATTTCATTCCTTAGGCAGTACACTTCTGTCATCAACCTCATAAGTCCAACCCAATTCATGGCATATGCAGCCTCAACACCAATGGTTCTCTTATGCGAGTTCCACCAGGTCAAAGCATTATCCTGCAGTGTGCATGTAGCATATTTCACTTGGTACTTCGATGGACAATTACTGATATTGAACACAGTCTCCATCTTCTCAAACCAGCGGGTCAATCCAACAACGCCTTTAGTTCCTGAGAAATTATCTGGCTTGCACTTCAAGAAGTCTTGGAAAGTGCACTCTCTAGCCACTGGCATGAAACCTCCATAGTTCATACCATGATTCCCATTTTTATGTCCATTTCCTCTATTTCCGTTTTCTCCGTTTCCTCCATTTCCATTTCCTCTGTTTCCTCCATTTCCATTTCCTCCGTTCTCGCCTTCTTGTTCTTCCGCATTCTCATTCAGGGGTTCTATAACATCCTGTGTTTTCAAGTCATTGACGACATCGATAAATCCACAATGTACCTTTTGTATTGTACGCGTTCGCTTGAAATCGTAATCGTTAGGTTAAATCGCGTACGCCAAATATTATCGTTTAATGTAAACGGGCATCAAACCATCGAACGTTTACATCAATCATGTGTTATATAATTATTTTGATAATAATTATGGTCGTTGTTCATTTATTTTATTGGTTACGTAAGTTAAATACGTTTCGCGATAAATGTACGTTTAAGCGTAACCGGAAGCACGTTAATTTATTAACGCTTCAACAAATACCCACGATTGTACCCAATACCTAAAGTTTTATTAAATTTACCCAAGATAATATTATCTTACACTTTGTACAAGAAAAATCAAACAATACACCAATACTTGCAAGAACACATCTTTTATTTATAAAACTACAACTAGTGACTTGCATATATTTTGCAAGATATTGTGTTAACTAGCAAAAAGGTTTCTAGAACCCTTTTCCCCCTCCTAACCCACGAAATACATCAACACTTGGAGAGCAAGGAGCACAAAAATTCACTAGCTTGGTCAATGTACATCAACTTCTCATTAAAACACATTTACCATGTTCCCTTGACCAAAGACCAAGAACAAGAACCCCTAAAACCCTCTCTTTGCCCCCCAACGACCAAAACACCCCCTTTTGACCATTGACCCTTCTTGAGAAAGTTTTGACCAATACTTATCCTATATATACATGTATACTAGTGATTCAAGCATAAAACACTTAGTAAAAATCAAACACACTCTCCCTTTTTGCTCCTTTCATGCCACGGCTCAACCCCCCCTATAAACAATCCATACAAAATTTTATACAACCTATACACATCTATACACATCCATTCTAAGATATTCTAAGGTGTTTCCAAGCATTGGATTACCTTTTTCAAGTATTAATCAAGAAAAGTGAAACTAGGGTTTTATTTTGGAAACTAGGGTTTTCTTGGTTATAATCTTGGGTTTAAAGTCTAAACAAGGGTTTAGCACTTATTTGTCATCATCCTACATCATCTTATTAAGGTTATCTTAAGCCCTTAACTTTTCATTTATATGATTATATGCATATGTGATGTTTATGTAGTGAAATCACCATTAGGATATGTTTAACTTGTAAACCATGGATTTTCTTGGAAATATAGTTTTATTGAGCCTATAAACATATGTTGTATGGATGGTAATATGAAGTTATAAATGGATACATAAGTATTTTACAATCTTAATTAATGCTTAAAAAGTGTTAATTGGTCCTTCTTTTATTTTTTTTACTTATAGGCAATTAGGGTTTTAAAAGACCACTGGATATGTTCTAAGTAAAAGTATGATAAATAACATGTTAATCTTATCTATGAGCTTTTAGTCATGATATATGAACACAAAAATAAAGTCTTTAAAGGATGTAAAAGACTGTACCTTTTGGTAAAGTTATAAGTGTGAAATATAAAAAACAAGATTAAAATAGACCTAATAAAGTCACCCAAACTTTCTGTGATTGAGCACTCAAAATCTGCTTAGGAGGGTTTAACCCTATAGTCATAACCAAGGCTCGAACTCGTAGCGGCTTGCTTCTTTCCTTTTGACTCAGGGCATCAGCTACCACGTTCTCCTTTCCTGGGTGATATCGAATCTCACAGTCGTAGTCGCTCAACAATTTTAACTAACGTCTTTACCTCATATTCAGCTCCTTCTGGTCGAGAATGTGTTGCAAACTCTTATGATCAGTGAACACAACGCACTTGGTACCGTACAAATAATGTCTCCACATTTTCAGGGCAAACACTACTGCACCAAGCTCTAGGTCGCGTGTGGTATAGTTCTTCTCGTGAACCTTGAGTTGGTGGGATGCGTAAGCTATGACATTCTTTCTTTGCATCAAAACCGCGCCCAACCCTTTATGCGAAGCATCACAATATACCACAAAGTTCTCACTTACCTCTGGTAAAGCTAAAATCGGCGCACTACATAACTTTTGCTTCAACAACTGGAATGCAGCTTCTGCCTTTTCTCCCTATTCAAACTTCACGCTCTTCTGAGTCAGTTTCGTCATAGGTCTAGCGATCTTTGAAAAGCCTTCGATAAATCATCGGTAGTAACCGGCCAAACCTAGAAATTGACGAATCTCGGTAGGTGTCTTGGGCGACGCCCAATCTTTGATTGCCTCAATCTTCGTGGGATCAACGCGAATGCCTTCACTATCAATCATGTGACCAAGAAATTGTACTTTCGACAGCCAAAACTCACACTTTGAGAACTTGGCGTACAATTCTTCCTTCTTTAATAAATTCAAGATCAACTTAAGATGTCCTTCATGCTCCTTTCTGCTTTTGGACTAGATCAAAATATCATCGATGAATACAATCACGAATCTATCCAGATAGGGTTTGCACACCCTATTCATCAAGTCCATGAAAACTGCTGGTGCGTTAGTCAAACCAAACTGCATTACTTGGAACTCGTAGTGACCATAGCGGGTCTTAAATGCTGTCTTTGAAATGTCTTCCTAACGAACTCTGAGTTGGTGATAACCAAACCTCAGGTCGATCTTAAAGTAGACTCTTGACCCTTGCAATTGATCAAACAAATCGTCGATCCTCGGAAGTGGGTATCGGTTCTTCACAGTAGGCTGTTTCCGTTCACTATAGTCCGATACACATCCTAAAAGAACCATCTTTTTTCACAAACAAAACCGGTGTTCCCCAGGGTGAGGAACTATGGGGGGGGGGAGGGGGGAGGGTGGGGGGAGGGGGGGTGGGGAGGGGGGGGGGGGGTGGGGGGGGAGGTTGTCTTATAAATCCTCTGTCAGAAAGTTCTTGCAACTGAGTGGATAACTCTTGCATTTCGGCTGGTGCTAATCGATACGGTGCTCGTGCTACAGTGCAAGCACTAGGGACTAAGTCGACTTTGAAAATTCAACATGTCAGCATGCGTAAACCAGCAGATCTTCTGGAAAGACTTCCGGAAATTCCCGTACGATCGGTACGTCCTTAAGTCGCCTCTCCTCTGACTTATCCTCAGCTTTCTTGGACGTAACTTGTGCCAGATAAACTTGACATCCTTTCTCAATATACTTTTGGGTCTTCGTGCACGATATGATATTCAATTTACTTCGCTAGTCGTCAATTATCATCTCGTTAATCAACACCTCATTTCCATAAGGAATACAAACAACCTTCTCGTCACAAACGATCAACGCGTGGTACTTCGCCAACCAATCCATACCAATGATGACGTCAAAACTACCAAGCTCTACGGGCATTAGATCTATGTCGAACGGATGACCTAATAATCCTAACGTGCAACCTCTAAGAACAATATTTGTTTCTGAAATTCTTCCATCGGCAAGTTCTACGGCATAACTAGTGTCTAAAGTGGTTGGTGCAACATCAAGCAAAGCACTAAAGGTAGTCGACACAAAACTTCTATCGGCACCCGAATCGAATAACATAGAAGCATAACAGTTATTGAGAAGGAACGTACCCGTGACAACGTTGGAATCAGGGTTAAATAAAATTTACAGTTAATTCACATAGAAAATACATGATCGAAATACATATTCATGGAAACCCTATAATGCATGATGCACATAGCATAAGTAAATCAAATCATGACATCATATCATAGATAAATACCAATTTCATATCCTCGAACATTAGTGATTACATCACATTAGTTTAAAAATACAGAAAATACGAGTTTCTAACAATACGGTCGCTACTAGACGCTACTGATCGATAACACTAATGAACACATCTAAGGACGATAGCCCATGTGCTTCCTAGCACACGCCTCGAGTCTGCCAACTCTCACTCGATCATAAAATCGAAGTCGTCGCATCTGCCTCAACTCTCTCTGCATACGTGACATGCCGCGCTGGAGTCGGTCAACTCTCTGACTCTCAACACTCACGGTGCCTCTAAGCCTCCTGTTATCCCTCTCCAACTCAGCAACCCTCTCAGTCAAAGCAGTGACTGCCGACTCAACCCCAACAATCCTATGTCCCTGCTCTCTCTGAACTCCCTCAATAGCCTGTATACGATGGACTGGGATAGCCTGAGTGTGATCATGGAACCTCTGAACCAAATCTCCCAATGTCTCATACGTAACCTCTACTGCTCCCTCCTGAGCAGGCTCAGGAATATCCTCTGGCATCGCAGGATGCGTAACCCTCTCAACTCTGACCTCAACCGGGCCTCTCATACCCGTCTCTGTCTCATCTCGATCAACAGCCTCAACTACAACTCTAGCATCAATCCCTCTATCCCTAAGAGCATCTGCGTAAGCAATACACTCGTCAATCTCTGCCTGAATCTCTGGATCAATATCCTGCTCTAAGTGAGGCTCATCACTAACCCTGACAATAGCATCATCCCTCAAACTAATCTCTCTAGGATCAACCTCTACATCTGCCAGATAACCAGAATCCTTAACTCTCTTAGGCGATGGTATCAAATCAGCACGGACAGGAGATAAAGCTCCGGATACAGGTGATAATGCAGGTACAGATGTCATAGGGGACCTACGTCTCTTGCGAGATGGCCCCGCAGAAGTACTCGGTAAATCAGGTGAAGAATGATCTGACAATGAGTGTCTCGAAGAAGAATCAGATGAAGCATCCGAATGAAAATCTGATGATGCCTCTGATGACGAATCTGAAGAAGAATGATCGGCAGAATGTCTCACAGCAAGACGATGAGTGGGTAACGGTCCAACCCTCTTCCTCGCAGTCATCATGTGTACCGGCCCATTAAGATGGTAGCGGTACGGTCGACCATGAGGAATAGGCTGTCCAGGTGATAGAATCATAACCCGACGACGAGGTATGATAGGTGATCTCTGGGTAGAAGCGGTAATCTCAGTGAAAGGCGTACCATGGGTAGGTGATGGTGGTGTATCTGGTGTATCACTGTCTGTGGTGTCATCATCCGATGATAAAAATGGTGAGATAGCTGGTAATGGTGGTATATGGTCTGATGATGGATCCTCAGATGGATCAGACTCTGAATCAGATGCAGGTGAGTAATCAGGAGAAGCTGGTGTATAGTCTGGGGATGGTGGTATAGTAGGTGCTATGATAGGTGTCTCTGTGGGTATCACTGGTGTGTCAGTCTGAGTAGCGGGTGGAGTAATCACTGGTGTGGTGTCAGGAATAGTAGTAGGGATAGTACCGAACAAGATCACTCGTCCAGCAGGTGTCCCCACGCTATCCTCAGATGAATCCGAAGAAATCGAGATAACTGAAATAGCCATAACCTGCACAAGCAAAGTTCATATAAATCATCTTTATATCAACCATGCATGATGCAAAAATATGAATGGGTGAATGGGTAACTGGATGAATGCAAAATGAATGAATGAATGAGTCATCGAGCACGTCATGATAGGATGAAATAAGAAATACTTAGAAATATTAGATATACTTAGTATTTAATACGTATATATTATTTACGTAGTACTTAGTTATGTATACATACTATGTAAGGTCACGTAAGGCACATAATCACGTAGGATCACATACTGGTTATGGTCCAGACCTAGTTTATACTACCTGGTTCTCTATAACCTTGGCTCTTGATACCAATCTGTTACACCCCCAGACGGGGCCTGGATGGAATACGTGTCCGGAGGCGTGACTTTATTGAGCATCTCAAGTACAAAGCATAAAGAACGACCTTTAAGGGTACGTTTTGAAAAATAAACACCGTTGCAAAGTTTTAAAATAATAATAATAAGTTTCACATCGATTAAATTTAAAAGATTCAAAGTTAAAAATGCGGAAGCTTAAATAAGTTCAACAACGGTATTTAAAGACATAGATAAATCTCTGGTAAACCGGTACAGGCAAATAGTCTTCACATAAGTCAAGCAACAGCATCCACGCTAAGCACCTGAGAAAAAACATGCTTAAAACGTCAACATAAAGTTGAGTGAATTCATAGGTTTAGTTCAAACGTTGTTATAGTGGACCACAAGATATAAAAATGTATGCGACAGTTATAACAGATACAACTTCACATAAAAAGTATTTACGTTGCACTAAGCTCATGATACTGAAGCTAATTACGCAAGATAGCATGTACATTGCTATAAGTATTTGTTTTCCCTTCCAGGTGTCTGACCAAAGACAACCTAACCACTACGACATGACATATATCCGTTTATCGGGCGCCCCGTGGGTAGTGAGCGTTACTCACCCGGATAGGGATAATTAGTCCCAATAGATCTATTTATGCATTCGCGCTCCCTCGACCGGTCCTTTAGTCAAGAGATTGACAGTTCATGATAGTTCGGCCAGTAGTGGTCTAAAAGCTACTTAGGCAACACGTAAACAGGGAAAATCTCACGTAAAGTACTTGTGTCCAGTTTTAAAAACAAGCAATGTTTCTCACCCCAAGTTATAAAACATTTAGTCAAAACGAGTAAAAGAGTGGGGCTATGAACTCACCTTAATTGATGAATTGGTGTAGTAGTTGGTCTAGTAATAATGTTACTTGATAACGAACAACGGCTCACGGACAAGACAAAAGATGGTGATTGGAAGGATGATCAAAGACTAAGAACAATCCAAACGTTGTTTATGAATAACCCGAATGATCTTAAATGATCAAACCTTCATCTTGTCTTCAAATGTAATTGATTGAAAGTGAAAAATGTATGGTTTTTGTGGGTTTTGTGTTTGTGCCGTGTGTATGAGAGAGAGCACAAGAGAATGTATTTTTGGTGTGTGAAGAATGAGAATGAAAATGAGATGAGAAGTGAGGGTTTATATCAACAAAAATCACACACACATACACACACACACACACACACACATTGTGTGTGCCGAATAGGTTAGGGGACAAGGGTAGGGGACCATAATGATCTCCCAATGGTGGTGCAAGGAAGGACTATGCATAGCTATTTCCATGGAAGCTTGTCTCCATGATTTCAAATGATAAAAATTGGTATCCTAGGGGTGTTTTTGGTGTGGTTTCGGATGAGCAAGGCAAGGAGGGGGGGACCAAAATATTTTTCCCACTTTCTAGGATAGTTAGTGCTCATATATGAATTTATTTCCAAGACTTGCATGCACATACATATGCACAAATTAAAACACGTATCACGTAAACAACGAATCGGGTAACGGTATCACGGAAAATTACGAAATTTTAAATATTAATTAAAAACGTAAAAACACGTCCACTAATGAAAGACTACAATGTTTGGGTGCACGGATCACATCCGGTGATGATTCTCAGTAGTTAACGGAACAACTTCCCGGTTAACGTAAAAAGTTAAACGAAACTTTTTAAAAATTCAAATTTCTAAACGGAAACGGCTATTTTATTAAACGGAAATTCTCGGGTTGTCACAATTCGATTCTTTCTTCATCATATTCTTGTCACTTTTGACATTTTTTTCATTTTTCGTTCATTCTTTTTCATTCAAAGATTTATTTCTTTAGTCCAATTGGCATTCAAACCATGTTGATTTGCACCTCAAACTCCATCACCTAGACCTAACTTTCCTAAATTGGAAAGAGACTCTAGGGTAGATCAATTTCAGCTCTGGAAGATCATAGGAGTATTTGAGAGTAACTAAATCGCACCGTGCAACTCAATCAACATACGCCAAGAAAATTCTGTTAGAAAGAATGTCCATGATAACCATGATGAAAATCTAAAATCTTATCATGAAGAGATTTTAATAATATCAAGAGAATTTAGAACAAGCACTTTGTCTGTTTTCGTATGCGATGGTATTTCTTTTCTTGCATACTTTTCTCGTTTTCTTTTCATGTGTTGTTCTTGCTTTTGAACCACATGACATATACTTTCATTTTTTCAAGTATACGATTTCTTAGTTCTCTGTTTCTATTTTCCTTACAAATCTCTCTTTCTATTTTTCATCATCTCACTAACAACATATGAAGAAGAAAATTTTGATATTTGAAAGTTTTCAAACATTATAAAGATACTCCCTCTTAACATATGCTGAGAAACATTTTTGTATGAACCAATATATCACTTACACTTCATGATCAAAACAAGAAATAAGATAGGAGAATAAGAAGAAAAGAGAAAGAAGTTAGAGAGAGAAAGTAGAGAGAAAGAGATGGTGGATTATCCAAATGTGTGAAACCTTACAAATGAATAACCAACCCTTCTCCATTGTGGAGAAGGGGTATTTATACTTAGGCTCCTATGTCGGACGCCTAGGTTTCTTAACACGGGCCGGGCTCAGGATTACTTGGGCTTTAGCCCGCAACACTTGCATAATTAGATTACATAAACGAGCCTGATACCCTTTCTAGCCTATTACAACAAAAATATTATAAAGATCGAAGATTCCATGTTCGACTCAATATTTTAAGGCTAACAATCTCCCCTGAAGCAGGGTCTTTGAGATTGTCTTATCATTGAGTTCTTGAGTCTTGTTCTTAGACTTTATCTTTATTGTAGGCTTGTTCCTTCATGCTGTGTTATCTTTGATCTTGAGCCTTTGTCATTGTCTTTTGACTGTCTTTATTTCTAAGATCTTTAAATCTTTTTCTTGTATGTCCTTGTTATCTTTGCCATCTTGCGATCTTGTGTCTTGACCAACATGCTCATACTTTGCATCATTTTGAAAGCTTGCTAATAATCTCCCTTGACAATCTTTGTCTTGATAATCTTGATATCTTTAGGAAGATCTTGAATATCAGAGTTTATGGAAGTCTTTGTATTTAATTCTTGAGCTTTATTGATTCTTGAATCTTGATGCTTATAGTATGTCTTTGTAGTTTGAACATGACCATGTGGTTATGAATTATGACTCAGCTGGAATGAGGTTACACCACCGTCGTTTGTACCTGCATTTGAATGTTAGTGATAAACAGCAAATATGGATGAATATGGGTTTGTCATTCATCTGAATATGGTTGTGTTAACCTTCGGTTTCGTGAGGACCGACCTGTGATCAGGTAGATTCAATTTAGAAGAATCTCCTTGATAGGGTTTCTAGCTTAAAGCATAAGATCCTCTAACACATATGTATTAGATTCACCCTGCTTGCTTGTTCTTAATATCGGAACGTCTTAAAGCAAACAGCATGATATGAGTGAATCAGATAGTTACTATCTTTCTGATTGAGTCGTCAATTCATTTACTAGACCAAATCGATATCCAGTTGACACAAGCTTTAATTCATATAGAATCTCGCAAGTCACCTACCACAGAGCTGTTTGATGTTGACTCTGGAAGGATTTTCATTGTCATTGTGAATACTAAATAGTATCACTCAGATGTTCTGGCGAAATCACAAGGATAATGCGTAGGACTCTTTGTTATCACTTGTGTTCTAGATGTTTGAATAAAAAGTGTTTATCATAGAATGTGTCCTAATGACATTTATAGATTAATCTCTTGGCTCTAGACTCGATTAGTGCGTTTTCGTTTTAGTA
>BQNB010100087.1:0-24784 GCA_026074375.1 Tanacetum coccineum | reverse complement strand
GCTTATTTTACGTTTTTAAGTTCTTTTTTTAGCTAAAAATTAAGGCTGCAATAGCCACTTTGTCTTTTAAAGAAAACCAATTCAGCAGATACTAAGTATGAGTAGCACTTTTCTTTTGCCTTTTTCATGGCTTAACTTATTTTCAAACTCCTGTTTCTTTATAGATTTTTGTAGGTTATTGTTCAAGCTTTAAGGGCATATAAGCCTTTAAGCCATAAGGATCCATCTAGGGGCTTAAAATGAAGCCCAAAAGTGCCCGTTTTGCTGTTTTAGTAGCATTTTTTTAGCCAATTAGCTTATAAAATGTTTACAACATTTTATAAAATTGTGAGGTTGAATAAAAATTTTCTTTGATCATAAAATGCATTAGGGATTTGTTTATTCGTATCTTTAAGTGATTAGAGTGTCAGAATGAATATTTACTACTAATTACTTTTTTACGTTTAATTTTACATTTGACGTTTTTATATTTTGTGATTATCAAAATGTAAGGATGTCGATAAATATTAATAATGTTTTAGGCATTATTTATATCAACAATCTCCCTCTTTTTGATGATTACAAAATATAAACTCATTAATTGTAAAATTATTTTTAAACAAGTAGTTAGTGAGTTTATGTCCATTTCTCCCCTTTTTTTGTAGAATCAAAAAGGCCTTGTCGAGTGAAGTTAGTAAAATCGACGGCATCAAAACTCCCTCTTGATGTGTACTCCCTCTCGTTTGAGGGCACCAAGGAATCGAGCTATGGTTTCTTAGCTACAAAAACGAGTTAGAACAATATAAATATTTCTAACATGTAGCAAGAAGGAAGGAAAAATAAGACAAGAGCAAGCAACATTAAAGCAAAAGATACTTCATTCATTTAGGAAAATGTGTGTAAACTACACACAAGCATACATAAAAAGAAAAACTAATATGCTTTAGAGGCATATTAATATATCATAAGACTAGAAAAAAATCCTAACTAGCCATAGAAGGATTTTGGACTTGCATGCAATTCAAAAGGTTTGAACGATTATTTGTAGGCATATGATGAGATTAGTTGGTTATAGATGGAGAGTTTGGAGCGGAGGCGGTCATGGGAGGATAGTCTTGTTAGACTCTAGGTGGTGGTTGTGGTCGAGTGAGGAGGAATTCAATCCAATTGATATCCTCACTTAAGGCAATGAATTGTTTTTGGGTGAAAATGCAACAAGGGCAATACCCAACATGAGTTTCAACTTGGTTAATGTAGAGGGTGTGTGGTAGGTTTGGAGAGTAAGGTGATGAGGAAATATTGTTTTGTTGTTGTTAGGAGAGATGCATGGCTAGGAGGTTTGACAAGTCTTGAAGTTGATTAATGTCATCAACTAGACTTTCTCTACTTGTAGATAGAGATGGTGTGTGTTGAGTTTGATTGTCACTTTGAGGTGGAGCTTGAGTGTGAGTAACATGTGAATTGATAGGTGAAATGGGAGATGGAGGATGTGAGACAGCTTGTGGTGATGTAGGAGTGTCCTTAATGTAAGGATTTGGTGATGCTTGATTTGGGTGATTGTTTTCTTGAGATGGTTCATGATGAGGAATGAGTGGTTTTGGCATCGGTGTAGGTGAACTTACATTGAGTTCATTGGATGTGTTACAAGGATTGAGTTTCTTCCTCCAAATGGGTTTAACACTCATTTTGGCTACCCTTGATGGTTTGGATGTAATTTAGGGTGGATGAACATTGTTAAAATAACAAGTCCAAGAGATGTTTAGGAATTTTGGGAAACAGTAGGTGGGCTGAGAAGATGGGAAGAAAAACAGTGAAAAATCTATGAATCATAGGGGTGGTCCCCTTAAATAGGTGGGTGGTCCTTAAATATAAGGGGGCCCGTTTTATGAATTAAGGGGGCCACCATTGTAAATTTTTGCGACGGACAAAAACATAGGGTTTTGTCAGAAATCTTTAGAAAGGTTTTGTTTTGGAGATTAATTTTGAAGCAAGTCAACTTTCTTATAACCAATAGCCATTTAGCAAGTAATCACTGCAAAATACTAGTTTGAACAAGTTATAAATTAGAACTATTTTGTCCATAATGTTTGGCATAACAAACATGTGTGAAATTAATACTAAGACTAAGTATGAGCAACACTAAGAATTTTCACAAGTTTAATTATGTTGTTGTAAAATTCTGGCTTTTACTGTGAGCATGCAAAGGCTTAGTTTATTACTAAGAACAAAATCATTTCTATACCAATTAGCAATCAATTATATATATTTGTAATTGAGGATCATCCAGGAAGCAATTAAAGGAAACATATCAATATGAAGACAAATCTATTAGGGTAGTATAATTAGAAAGATATATGTAATTGGAAAATGGTTTCAATATCATCAAAATGAGATTTATGTTGAAATCCTAGTGTGTTGCCTGAAATGCACAAATGTGGAGTAAGATTTATTTTGCTCTAATAAATTAAAACTAAGAAATAGTTCAAGTATTCCTTGTTCAATAAGAGTGTCGAGGTTATATATATAAGATTATATACTTTGACAACTAAAGATCTTTATGCATGTAAAAAAAATGTTTTTAGCATATCTCAACAATATGTGAAAATTGATTTTCATGTGCTCCTAGTTGTGAGAAAGACCTTTTAGAAAATAATAGATTGGGACTATTGTATATATGTATAATGAGATATGCATTTAGATAGAAAAATTAGTAAAAGTTTGCTTTTAAATTTTTCCCAATCTTGTGTTTTTGTATAAAATAAAAACCTAGACATAAAGAGAAAAAAAATGTCAGTCAGGTGGGTGGTCCCCTTAAAGTCTGGGTGGTCCCCTTAAAATTAAGGGGCCACCCTTTATGAATTAAGGGGGCCACCACCTATTAAAAAAAATTTCTCAGATTTTTGACAAATGGTTCATTGATGATTATTATTTCTTTATTATGCCGAAAACTTAATCAATTTGTTCAATTCCTATACTAGACGTAAGCAGTTAATGGCTCACATGTTGATAAACACATCGCCGATCCTAGGGATGAAAAGACTAACAGAAGTGAATAGTATTATCTTAGGATGTGTTATAAGAGATGCTACGATTCTTTATGTATAAAACTTGTAATGATCATTGCCAAGACGGTTGATGTTTAGTTTTTAGGCTCTTTGGAAAAGCGTTTTAACATATGTTTAAAAGGCTTAAATATGAATCTTCGGATATGACCTTTAACGTTTGCGATTGTATGTTAAAGATACTTGAATATTTCAGATAAAATATTTAAGTTGTCAAACCTACTTTGAGGAGTATTAGATTTGAATCTAACTTTTCCTTGACGAAAGAATAGATCATTTGAAAGTGAGCGAGAAAAGAGAGAGTGATGTGTTTGGTATAAAATTCGACAGCATGGGGCTGTTTGGATTTTTCAGATAGGCGGTCCCCTTAATTAATTAAGGGGGCCGCCCTCTGAAAAAAAAATTCTTCGATTTTTGGCCAGTTTTAGTGAAAATGGATATTGACATTTTTTAATTAACTCTTTGTTTAATTAAAAAGTTTATTTGACTATTTCGGACGAGATAATCAAGACGTCAATTTGAGAGGTGATTTAGAGATGAGATTTCTTGCAAGGAAGAGGAATTAATTAAATTTCTTCGAATGAAAAAATTAATTGACTTGATTTGAAGTGAGACGAGAGTGGATAACGACGATATGAAATTGATAGGATGAATGTTGAGAATTTCAACAAAACAGTTTCCGATAGAAGTAGGATGATGTTAGCACGTAGCCGAGACGAAACTTCGAGGTCGAAGGGAGTTGTTTCATCCATAGTGTTTCGATGATCTTCGGCCGAGACTAAGCCCTACATCTATGTTAATTTGTAAACTAGCTCACTCTTCTTCATCTATGTGAGTTCGCTATACGTGGTCATAGAAGATTTCCATAAAACTATGTCGGTAGACTATGAGAAAGAATAGTTCATAGTGAACTAGTTCTTTAAATTTAGAAGACCAACAAATGATATTTCTAGTGACTATAATATATTCTAAGACCAAATTATACTAATAAATCATGGCATCACGTAAATATCTTCTTCTGACCTATATTTACGAGGATTGGAAAGTATGACGTTCCTTAGACTTTAAATGAGTTTCTACAATGTTTCAAGGGTAGAAAGCTTTAAGGATATGGATTCATGAGTATCCTATCTTGAACTCTTCAATCAATTTGTCGGAAGCAAGGAATGTTTGTAGTATTGAAAATTCAAAGGTTGAGACGAATTAGCCATTTGGTCCACAACGTTTCATGTATCGAAATTATTATTTCACAAAACTTTTTTATTTGATTCGGACACATGCCTGGTGAAACATTTCCACATTTTGGAGGAAGCTGGTGGATGTTAGATGATTCCCACATTGCGTGATTAGTGTCTAGGGTAATTTTGTTTACCCTTGGTTCTTCTAGGTTAGGTGTTTTAGACCCGAGGATAAGGACTATTATTTCTTTCGGGGGAGGAGTGTTAGAAACCTCATTTTGGGTTTACTAAATCTAATTCGGGTTTTGCTAGAAGGTTTTAAATTGTTTTACCTCGTCATCATTCGCAATTGGAATTTTAGTATTGTTAATAAGTATGAATTTTTGTTTTGAAAATGAGTTTGATTCTACCAATTTTTCTTTCGACTCGATCTCCCTGGTGATTTTACAAATCTTTTATTTGGTTTGGTTTCATAGAAGATCATTTGGTTAAAATTAATCTAGACCGGTTTTATCTCTGGAGGGTTTTTGAGAACTTATTATTTTCTTAAGTGAGTGACTACTATTATCAAATTGATTTAGCCTAGATATTTCTTCCTTAAGTTTTTCATTTTCAAACCTAAGGTCTTGGCATATTTTGCATTCCTCACTAATTCATTATCCTTTTCTAATCTAGATATTTTATTCCTTTTAGTTCTAGTTTCTTCATTTTCTATGAATTATAGCCTTGTTTTATACTTTATTTTTTAGCCATGACTTGTAGTCATACTTTGCATAGTCACTATTATTCACTATCTAGTCCTTTTTCGTCAAATGATGATTGGTCATTACTAAAGTATTCGGTTTTGAAAAGTACCTCATTCGATGCTTTAGCCATAAGACATTTTTCATCATTTGTCTTCTTCTCTTCATCTTCGTCGCTATCACTCCAACATCCTCCAACAAAATCTCTTTGATTATAGATTCTCGACGCTTTTGGACATTCACCAATGAGATGATTTGGATCACCGATTTAAAAACATTTTACCTTTTTGCTTTTTGCATTTTTGTCATCCTTTATATTTTTGAATGGATCTCTGTCATTCGTGTGGTTGTCATACAAACATACTCGTTCTTTTGAAAAATTCTTGAAGTTTCATATGGCATGGCGTTTCTTCGTCTTCACTATTCGGAACTTTGAGCTATTTTCATTCACTAGGATTCCTTTCTAGCCTTCAACGTAATAATAGATCTATTTTGTTCTCTTTTGCTTTTGAACGTCTCGAATCTTTCGTTTTTATTTCTTCATGAACTTTTCAAATTTCCAATGAGTTCATCAAGTGGTAATTGTTAGATCTTTGATTCTTATATATGCCGTAACTTTTGAGCTCCTTTAGGATGAAGACCCTAAGTAATTTCCTAACACCATTCTTGCTATGAAAAACTTTCATCAAGTGCTTTTAAGCTAGTATAATAGTGTTAATTTAGTCAAAAAGGCATTATCTATTGATTCCCCCCATCTTCGGAATCGTTAAATTGTTCTTATTGTTGAACAAGAGATTATTTATTATATTTAAACTTGATTCTTACCTTGGTGAGTTACTAGTAAAAGAATTCCAAATTATCTTTTGACGGTGTCACATCATAAAGATTCTTTCGTATTCGTTATGTGGTAAAGCATTATAAATTACCATTTTAAGCATCATTATTTTTTAGAAAGTTTTTTTTAAATCATCGTTTTGTTTATCAAATGGTACTATTTCATCCTTTTTAGTTTCGGGATTATTTTGAAAAGGAAGGAAATCACCATTGGTAATAATATGCCAAAGATCTAGATCTTTTGATTTCACGTAAGTTTCGAATCTATTTTTCCAATAAATAAATCCATCACTTTCAAATAGTGGTGGTCTTTGCATAGATTGCCCTTCTAAATATTTTTCCAATTCCATAGATCGATTCAAGTTTTAAAATACAATTTATTTTAAAAATCTTGTTTAACGTGGCTCTTGATACCAATTGTGGAAAACTAGAAGGGGGGTTGAATAGTTTACCGCTTTTTAATTTAAGGTTTATGTTTGTTTGTAAAACTTAGATTCGACTTTTTGTGAATTCAATGCTTGCACAATATGAACAATATAAGTATATGAAATGATAAAGTAAGACAAGAGATAAGAGTATCGCATTATTATTTTTTAATTTGTAATAAGGAAAAGTCTTCAACGAAATACTGACATAGAACAATCAAACCACAACGCCGAGGATTTATAGGTTCTTTTATGGTAGTTCGTAACGAGCCACATCTTCGCATACTCCAACCTCCCGAGCACTAACTCGGAGTTTTCTTCACTATGTCAACAAACTCCCTTATGGCGGAGAAAACCGTACACAACGTTGCTTACACCGATTTACGACACAAAGCTAAATGTCAAGTTCTAATCTTAGCTAGAACCAATCTATCACAACACAACTTCACGACTTGTTCACTACTTCACAACTTTATCACAACTTCACGACTTCACGACTTCTTTATGACTTCACAACTTCTTCACTACTTTTTCACACAACTACAATTATCACAACTATCTAACTATACTTACAAAGATCACCAAGATCTAACTACTACACACAAATACAAGATATACAATTGATTTACAAATATGTGATATGGATGCAACAAGATTGCTATGCACACTTACTTCTTCACTTCATGATGGAAGTATTCTTCTCTTGCACTTGAGGAATTGAGCTTGGATCACTTTGAAACAAAGCTTTATGATTAAATGATCAAAGGATTTAGAGAGATGTGTGGGCTGTTTTAGAACAGAAAGAATGAGTGCAAAAGGTGAGAAAAATGTTGGGGAATAGTCTAGTATTTATAGGACAAGCTGGAGGAGCGGGGTCTATGGCCGGTCCCCTTAAATAGGGTGTCGGCCCCCTTATAATTAAGGGGGCCGCCCATGTATTTAAGGGGGCCGCCCATTTTCAGACGCTCCCCTTTTTGTCCTATTCAGGGGAGGTGTTTACTGGACTTTTTCTAGCCGTTTTAGGTTCGAAAATTTGAAATTCAAAATGTTTATTTTGAATAAAACATTTCTTTTAAATGTAGAAAATGTTTTGTGATGTTTATAAAAATGTTTGCAACATTTTATAAAAGTATGAGGTTGAATAAAAATTTCCTTTGATCATAAAATGCATTAGGCATTTGTTTATTCATACCTTTAAGTGATTAGAGTGTTGGAATGAATATTTACTACTAATTACTTGTTTACGTTTAATTTTACATTTGACGTTTTTATATTTTGTGATTATCAAAACGTAAGGATGTCGATAAATATTAATAATGTTTTTAGGCATTATTTATATCAACACATTTTTGGACAAGTTCATGATTGTCTTTATCAACGATATTTTGATCTACTCAAAGAACCAGCAAGAGCATGGAGAGCACCTTAAGTCAGTCGTAGAGTTGTTTAAGAAGGAGGAGTTGTATGCCAAATTCTCTAAATGTGAATTTTTGATCCGTAAAGTATAATTTCTCAGTCACATGATTGATAGTCAAGGCATTCATGTGGATCCCACCAAGATCAAATCCATCAAAGATTGGACATCTCCTAAGACTCCAACAGAGATTCGTCAATTTTTTAGGTCTTGTCGGTTACTACCGTAGATTTATTGAAGGATTTTCAAAGATTGTCAAGTCAATGACTCGACTAACCCAAAAGGGTGTGATGTTTGATTGGGGTGACAAGGAAGAAGCAGCTTTCCAGTTATTAAAGCAGGAACTATGTAGTGCACCTATTTTGGCTTTACCTGAAGGAGCCGAAAATTTATAGTTTATTGTGATGCTTCGCATAAATGTTTAGGTGATGTGTTAATGCAAAGATAGAAGGTTATAGCTTACGCTTCTTGACAACTAGAGATTCATGATAAGAATTACATGACTCATGATTTAGAATTAAGAGCAGTAGTGTTCGCTCTAAAGATTTAGAGATACTACTTGTATGGAACAAAATGTACCGTGTTCACTGGTCAAAAAAGCTTGCAACACATCCATCCGGGTTCTAACAAAATGTACCAAGACTTGAATAAATTGTATTTGTGGCCAAACATAAAGGCAGATATTGCCACATACGTTAGCAAGTGTTTGGCATATTCAAAGATCAAAGATGAGCACCAAAAACTATCTCATTTGTTGGTACAACCTATGATACCCAAGTGGAAATGGGAGATAAACACTATGGGTTTTATCACAAAGCTTCCAAAGATGTCAAATGATTATGATACCATCTGGATAATTGTAGATTGTCTTACCAAGTCTGCTTACTTTTTGTCGATGAAGGAAACCGATTCGATGGAGAGACTAATGATACTTTACATAAAGGAAGTAGTCTCAAGGCATGTAGTGCCGGTCTCTATCATCTCTAGCCGTGATGGCAGTTTTACATCGCAGTTCTAGCAGGCATTCCAGAAATCTGTGCATACTCAACTAGATATGAGTACTGCTTATCATCCGCATACTGATGGACAAAGTGAAAGAACCATTCAGACACTTGAATACATGTTACGCGCCTACGTAATAGACTTTGGAAATGGTTGGGATAGACACTTGCCGCTAGTAGAGTTCTCATACAACAACAGTTATCATACTAGTATCAAAGCCGCACCATTTGAGGCACTTTATGGTCAAAAGTGTTGATCACTTGTTTGTTGGGCCGAAGTCGGAGATGTTCAGCTCACCGGTCCATAAATTATTCATGAGACTACCGAGAAAATCATTAAGATAAAAAGCAGAATTTAAGCCGCTCGTGATCGTCAAAAGAGTTATGCCGATGTGAGGCGTAATCCTTTGGATTTTCAAGTTGGTGACAAGGTTATGTTGAAGGTTTCACCTTAGAAAAGGGTTATCCGTTTTGGTAAACGGGGGAAGTTGAACCTGAGGTATATTGGACCTTTTAATGTGTTGAAAAAGATTAGACCCGTTGCTTACAAAATCGAACTTCCTCAATAGTTAAGCATGGTTCCTAGCACTTTTCACGTATCTAATTTGAAGAAGTGCTTGTCTAATGAATTACTTGTAATTCCGTTGGATGAGATCCATCTCGATGATAAGCTCCACTTCATTAAAGAACCTATAGAGATTATGAATCATGAAGTCAAGCGGTTGAAGCAAAGCTGTATTCCTATTATCAAGGTTCGATGGAACTCTAGACTGTCACACCCCGCCAAGGCGGAAACGCGAGGCGGAAACAAGAATGGATATCATCATAACACATGGTGTCTATATAGAGAATACTAAAATGAAAACTAAAGTATAGCAAAGACACAAAGTGTCATAACAATACCCAAAACCTAATGGTGTCTTTATTAATAAGAAAGAGGTCTCGTCAATAAATGACATGCAAAACATAATCCAAACAATTCATGCAAACGCATTTATTCAAACAAAAAACATAAAGAAACTCCAAGCATCCTACGGTCTTTTCTAGCCACTTCGCTCTATCTTACCACCGTCACACCTCGTTTTGTATATTGGGATCCACAATACTAAACATATCATATCGTAACACAACGAGATGAAACGTGCCCACGATCCAATACACATAACTACAACAAGCTTAAAAACATTTTAACACGACAACAAGCATCATTCTCACCCCCAAAATAACATGAGAAAAAGGGGCTATGAAACTCACCTTTGCTTAGCTTTCCAAAAGATTCCAACAAAAAGCTCCACAAACAACTAGCACAAATCTAAACAACAAAATAACTCGTGTTACACGCTACTAAGCCAAAATCTTAATGAACATATAACAATCATATGATGGATGTCTAAGGTGTTCTATTAACCTCATGGGTCACCCCAACACCATACCCAACTTTAACCACTTCATTAACAAGTTTCACTAGTTAGTCACAATTTGTTCAAAACTGCAGAATTTTAACGTGACTTAACGTACTCAAAACCTCTACTTACTGACCTCCATAACTCATGCCAAAAATCACCCTCATTTATGAGTATATTAACTATCTCATGATTCCCAAGAGCCATTTACATGCACAAGTACTCCTAAGAAAATCAAACTTCAAAATAATCCTAATTCGGATCTGTTTGCACACTAAAACGTTTAGACCTAAAAACCATACTTAGACTCCAAATCAGAAGCTCTTATTTGGGGGATTTCTAATACACACATAAAAATAACCTCTTATAGAAGGGCTAAGCTAAATTCGAATTTTAAGTGGGGGGTTTTATACCTCGTAATCTGACCTAAATCTGACTCGTATTTACTATTTTGACAACTTTTCTTGCAACCAACGTTTGAATGACTTCCCTTAAAAACCTTCGAGTCCAGATGTTCTAGAAACTAGACTCTCTGAGCTACATCATAGGCACCGGAAACTTAACAAAAGCTATTACCATCATTGAGATTTCAGCCAAACAACACAGCCCTAAATTCTGCCCCAATCTAAATCAAATTCTAACGCGCTCTAAACCCTAACGAATACACCCATATGATTCTAATTAAACCCTAATCATTATAACATGTTTATTATATCATTAATTAAATATGTTATGAAACCCTAATTATCCATCATAATAATTATTACATGTTTTTAATGATAATTAACTCAAAGGATTATAATTTATACCTTAAATCTTCGAATCTTGAACACAAAAATCACCAAACTTGAAAAAATTTATTTTTCTTCTTCCTTCTTTGATAAAATTTGGCTGGGACAATTAAAAACTAGGGGAGAAGGGTTTTTGGTATTTATAAGGTTTACAAAAAGGTTTAGGATATATATCTTTTACCAATTTTAATTAGAGTAAGATTTGTTTTCCTTTTTTTTCTTTTATCCTAAAAACCGGCCGAACCTTTTTATTTCTTTTTATTTTTTTTAATTTTTTTATTTAATTATTAATTACATATTTTCTAAGATTACCTTAAGTTTTTACAAAAATCTAAGCTTATTTACGCATACCTTTACTTATAAACGCAATTTACTAGACTTATAAAATAAATAACTTTTTATTTTTATTAAACCTAACATTCCAAAAATAGAAATTTCATTTCTTTCATATTCTAACTACTAGAACCTAATCTTAACCTAATATTACTAACACAAAAATACATATACGTATAATTACTTACACAATTAACGCGAAACCGCTTCAATCACCAAAATCATTTCCTTGTCACTAAAAGTGAATGAAATGAACTCGACAAAATCCAACACAAATCCAATCCCAATGAGACGACTCTATCATTACCAAACAATAAATCGAGGATACTTATCTTTCAAGTAGTCCTCCCATACCCATGTTAACTCAAAGTTACACTTTGAATTCCAACTAACTTTCACAAGATATCTTACTGCTAACCACTTTGCATGCCCACAAAAGGGTACGCATAGCAGCATAACCACTCTAAATGAAAAGAAACATCTAACTACCTGAACCTCGCCCGTCATCGAGGAGACTCGTCAAAAACCTTAAGTTGCGTAACAACGTCATTTACAACCCAGTCTCGCAACTCATCAAACAAGAACTGTCTTGATCCCAACTTATAAGTTGTTACAAAGCCCAACGTTTTTGAAAAACTGGCTCGACTTCGAGTTTATTCATAAAATAACTTTAACCAAAATCACACAAACACATATAAGGGCATACTAAGGTCTACAAGAAACCTTACGTACCCAACTTTAACTAAAAACTCCCAATGATCCCTTGCACAACGAACAAGTGCGGATACTCAGTTTACCTGAAGTCCTAAAGACCTCGCTTCAAGCCCAAATGGACCTTAACTACCACCATTTTGCTACCTTTTTAACCTCTTAACTTCATGGTTACTATTCTCAACAGGTTCCTCAACAAAACGAAGAGTTTTGTCCACCTTGATCTCATCCAATGGCACATGCAGACTAGCATCCGTCAGACATTGTTTTTAGGTTTGACACATGAAACGTGTCATGTACTCCACTCAATTCCTTAGGCAATCTCAATCGATAAGCTACAGGACTGACTCTTTCAATAATCTCAAATGGCCCTACATACCTCGGTGCTAACTTACCCTTTTTCCCAAAGCGAATTACACCTTTCCAAGGCGACACTTTTAGCATAACCCGATCTCCTACCTCAAACTCTAACGGTTTGCGTCTATTATCAGCATACCTTTTTTTACGGTCTCTTGCCGCTTTGAGCTTTTCTTTTTTCAATACTACCTTATCTGTTATATCTAGTACTAACTCAGGCACAATCAAACTACTCTCTCCAATCTCTGCCCATAGAACAGGCGACCTACATTTCATTCCATACAAAGCTTCAAACAGAGCACACCAAATGCTCGAATGATAACTACAACCAAAATCAATAACACATGCCCTCATTATATCTTCCCAAAGTCTGAATCATACGTTTACTTTATCCATCCGCTTGAGGATGCTAAGCAGTACTCAAATCTAATCGTGTCTCTAACACTTTCTGCAGCGTCTGCCAAAACCACAAGGTAAATCATCCATCTCAATCTGAGTTAATCGTTACTAGAATTTCATTCCTTGCTATTATCTCATCAATATAAATCCTTGCCAACTTCACATCTTGAAATTTTCTTGTATAGCTAGAAAATGAGCTAACTTGGCCAGTCAATCGACCATCACCCAAATTACATCATACTTACTACTTTGACCTTGGAAATTTAGTAATAAAATTCATGGTGATTCTATCTCATTTTCACTTAAGTATCTCAGGCTGTTGTAGCAAGCGTAGTAAGCTCAAAGTCTTTGCTTTGCTTCCTTCACCCTTAAACAAATCACGATAATTGCTAACATGGTAGCAATTATCCTTTTTACAGTGTTACCAATACATGTCTCCAAGGGACAAAAAAAATTTATACTAAGTCTTTATCTTTCTCCGGATGTACCAGTACCTTGATGCATGTGCCTCAACACATTACACTTCTACCAATAGAACCCAAATTAGATCATAAGTACAATATCTGTCTCCTTTCTTTACATTCTGTTTCTCTTAAACCATGTAGTATTTCGGTGAGTAAGTTCTATTACTTGAACGCCTACTTTGGGCTGTCAGTATCATTCCTCTCTTATGCCAATATGAATGGTCAAAACAATCGCTCGAACATCGTATAGGTTTTACTCGTTCCCTTTTCCTACTTAACCACCAGTCACCAATTTGATTTATCGAAGCATAAACACAAATATTCTTCTAAACGTCTGAAGCCGTATTCCGTTCACGTACACATCAATTCTGATTTCTCTCAGTTATGGAGTAATGAGTTTAACAATCTTAGAAAAAGTTTGCGATGAAACATAGGTAGGTAACCTGCCAATCTTAAGAATTATCATATCTCATATGGTGTCGTAGGTACTTCCCAATTCTTCTATGCTTCACTCTTGATAAACTTAGCATACAACTTCTCCTTCCTCGGTAATTACAACACTAACTTCAAATGAACTCCATGCTTCTCTTCTTAACAAACGATACTGGTGCTCCCCACGGAAAATGACTAGGTCGCATGAAACCTTTGTCTTGCAACTCTCGAAGTTGTTCAGACAATTCTTGCATTTCCGAGGGTGCTGGACGATATGGAGACTTCGCAACCGGCGTCACTCCCGGAACTAATTCTACGCGGAACTCAACTTATCATTGCGGTGGTTATTGACAAGTCTTCTGGAAACACATCAATAAAATCTCGTTCGACGGAAATATCACTCAATTTCAGTTCATCTACCTTTGCGTTCATTAAGGTTTTCACGACTCTTTGAGTACGTTCACCATGAACCCGAAGTATCTCATCACCTTATAACGGTATCCTAACCACCTTCTCATGACATACTATCCCAAACTTCCTCTTGGATAATCGGTCCATTCCCACAAGCACATCAAAGCTTCCACGACTTAACGGTATCAACGAACTCCAAGGGTTACGAACAATCGAATAGGATAACAAACGAATAACGAGTCAAAGGCTAGAATGCATATATGAGATTCCACATATGCAAGTAGACGTTGATCAAAGGACATAAGAATCCTTTGAAAGAAAGGATACGTATATGCACCGAGTGAAAAGCACACGAAAGAAAAACAAACAAGGTACCACGACAAAATGAAAACATAATAAACAATCAATACTAAAGACGGATATTCTTTTAACAATTATCGAACTTTCTCGAAAGACCAAATTAAATAATGTTTTTATAAAAATCGATTTAAATTAAGAAAGACACTTTAAGTACAAAAATATTTTTAAATAATAAATAAAGTTGTCTTAAATGTTATCTTTGAAAAATTTATTCTGGTGTATCGTACCTTACTACTATGAATCACTTTAAACATTATTTTTTTTGTAAGAAAATAAAATATATTCACAAAGATCATTTTTGTTGTGTGTTGTGTTGTGTTTTCTCAAACACACAACACATACTTCCAAAGGGTTTTATGATTAGCATTCTATTATATAAATATGTTACTAAATAAAGGACACAATATACAAAAGGGATCGTAAAACACCGAAACAGAACTTTAACACAATTCTATGTTTTTGAAAATGAAGAAAATACCTGGAACCATATACTCAATATAAAATCAAACAAACTCATACAAGAAAACTCATGCAAGACGTTACGTACCCAAAAGAAAACGTAAGGTCTTATCAAAAATAACGATCAACAAAACAAACCTAAAAGCATTTATACTAACACATCGCTAACGGGCTACGAAAACCAAGGGATATACAACCAAGGGAGTAATGATCCACACTAATATGTTAGGAACAATTAGTGCTTAAAAGAAATGTTTGATACTCATACGAGTAATCAATGCAACGAGGAACTATCAAAAACGCGACTTATATCGAAAGAGCGATCCGAACAACCAATATACAATAGAGTCATAGAATAGAAAAATCGGGTTTTCCGTTACTAACCAAATAGTACGGATGAAGGGATGCTAAGAGTAGAATTTCCGGAAATCCAAAACAAATAACCAAGCAAACGAGCAACTCTATAAATGCATGAAATTACTAGGTATCCGCTATTACTAGATTAGCAAGGGAACTTACTAATCTCTACAACTCAACATTAACATACCATATAATAGGTAAAGAATATTTCTCATACCCAATACCACCATCCTATATTACATGTAATACTCATATAATAAAAGGAACATATTACACTACCATCTTACAAACCAAACTGTAACCACCCCAAAATCGGTAGCAGCGGATGGTTAACATTGGGGTGCTACGTATAGTACAACAATAAAGATATAGGAAACGACTTTAATGGAAGTTTTAAGATAAGATTTCATTCGATCGCGCCGTAGCAAAATATCAGAGTTTCATAATTAGGTCCCATATGTTGTAAGAGTCATAAACATTTCAAGTACATATTTAATTAAACAAAAGCTTCATAATACCAAAAGACGACTTAAGTTTTTAAAGATAATAAAAGTTGCATACACTTTAGATAAAACACAGAATCGTCTTCTTTGATTTACGTCACTGCTCCCTGTCAAATCTTCATACTAGACTAAGTTTTATGCTAAAAGTCAACACAAAGGTTGAGTGAAATCATAGGTTTATCGGTAAAAAGGGTGGACCACAAGATCAAAGTAATAGTAGACTCTGAAACACATTCAGAAGTCCAAAACATTTATTATTGCACTAAGCTCATGAACAGAGCCTTAAATAGATTTGTTCCCAATCAGAAAATTAGGGATGCTGCAAGACACCTAACACCTTCAATGTCAAATGCACCTTGATCAAATACGTAACCCAAGGAATAGGTGGGGATAGTCAGGTCACGATAGATATATCCACAACACTCGCGCTATTCTACCAATAGCAAATTTCGGTCTGAAAGTAGGGACTTCAACGGCAATAGGTACTTAGGCATTAATAATCAGGCAGTAATCTGGATAGCATACACTTTGAAAAACACTTGTGTCCAATAGTAAAACAAGCAATGTAATTCACCCCATAGATTTTGTAAAACAATTGTAGAAAAAGGGGGCTATGAACTCACCTTGAGTGAATGGTAATCAACAAGTATTCACAATAGAAAATGCGTCACGAAGGAATCCGAAGGCAACCTATCCAATTTAGGTCGATATAATTTACTAGACAACTTTGACGTATAGCTCATCATACTATCGTTCGGGCTATCATAATTAAGAGGTCATGTAGTGAACGTATGAGGAGCTAGGACACTTTAAATCGTAAATCCAACAACTCGTCGATACGCCACCCCGAAGAGGCCTCATTATGAAAACTCCTAGTATATAGTACTTAGTTTAATACCAATTATTGGTATATATGTGTGTTTCAATCACCATCTAATTGTTTTGGTAAAATTGTGTTTAATAAGTAAAAACGTTTATAATTACCGTTTTAGTAAAACTGGCGTAACTTTCGCGTTTTAAGCCCGATTTTGACGTTTCTTATGCCCACGCTTTCGTATTAGGACGAGTTATCATAATTTGACATTTTCATATTTTTGACCCTCTGATGAACAGTACTTTTTACTGTTCACTCAGGTTATAAAGTATTTTTCGTTTTTACTTATCGGTTCCAACCCGTAAACGTCATATTTTATTCGTTATAGCTCCGTTTTTAGTGATTCTTTCGAGTAAGTTCTCGTAATTAATAGTTTTATCGATTTATTGATGTTTTAAAAATATAAGTTTCTGTGGTGAATAGTAACTTTTATAAAAATAGTTTTATAAAAGTATATATATTTAACGTAAACTTGAAATCGTCGTATCTTTTTTGTTATAAATCGGTTGTACGAGTTTCTTATCATTTTGGAATTGTCTTGTGATGTTTTTCTTTATTTTATGTTAAACTTTACTGTCTATAAATACGAAATCCTACAGCCACAATTGTCTTTAATCTCACATATTGAAATCATATAATACTCCTTAAGGTAACTTTAATCTATAGTTTATACTTAAACATTTTTCCACTAAAACCAACATGTTAACATTACTATAATTCCTTTATTCCTTGATTTTTAAACTACACAAAATTTAAATAGTGTTCAAAAATCATAACTACTAGTTTGAATTTATGTTTTACATGTTTAAAAGTATCCTAATGGTGATTTAGTTATATAGAACATGTAAACACATAAAAATGATAAAAGTAAAGACATAAAGGTTTATAGATAACCTTATAGTGATGTATGATGATGAACCAAAGTATCTAAACCCTTGTTTAATTATAAAAACCCAAGCTTCGCACTAATGAAAAAAACCCTAATTATCACATATGAATTCACTAGCTTCATTCTTTGATAAATAATGCAAAAATGGTTAACCAGGCTTGTAAATACATTAGTATATTTAGGAAGGATGTTGTGAAGGCTTGTATATGTTGTAGTAATTTTTGTATGGATTGAGTTGGAAAGGGATTTTGTGCAGTGGCCTATCACGGGGAAGGATAATGAGAGGTTTTGATCATTTTTTTACTAAGTTGTTTTGAGAGTGTATGGCTTATTACTTTGGGTGTGGTATGAATTCTTCTTATAGGTAACTAGCTACGTCAAATATTCATTAAATAGTCCAGGAGGGGGTTTGGGTCATTTGGGACAATAAGGGGAGGGTCTTAAGATGAATTGTAGTCTTGTTTCCCATAATTAATGAAGTCTTCACATGAAAAACATGGAATATGTTTTCCATTAGATATTTTTTGTATCTTTTTTACATTTCCCAGTGTTATATGTATATTGGATAGATATTTGTGTTGATTTTTTGTATTGGGTTTATAATTGTGGGTTTATGTGTTGAAGGTAAGAAAAAGTTTTGGTGCATCCGGTATGACTAAACGAATTTTTATCCCGAAACGTAATTCAATTTACATAACCAATAAAATTAAAATCAAACAAAGTTATTAATTATACTCATAATAAACTATTAACAACTGCTTGATGTAAACATTTATTTTTGGTGTCCGTTTACGCTAAACGATAATTTTTAAATTACGGGGATTTATATTAACTATTAAATTAAAAGCGAAACAGCGTACGAAAAAAAAATTAGTGAAATAGATGACTTCGTAAATGACCTGAAAATACGGAATGTTACAGTCTCTCCGGTTTCCTCGAAAGAGCCTTGTCCTCAGGCTAGAGTTGCAAAACCTGAAGAAGGGACGGGTTCAGAGATTTAGATTCGGATATTTCTTACGGGAATTGGTCTTCCGTTCCAGTTTAATCAGTCTTGGCGAGAGTTCCAACGAACTTTTAACCCAATGGGATTTTCCTTCCTTCGCTTTTAGCTTCTTCAACATTCCAGCACAATGATCTCAATAGGTCTTCAAGACATATCGCAGATTTTCATCAATCTCGATCTCATCCAAGGTACTTGAACATCTGGCTCAGCTAAACATTTCTTGAGGTTCGACACATGAAATGTGTCGTGGACACAGCTTAGCTCCTGAGGTAACTTCAACCGATAAGCCACCGGTCCAACATGCTCCACGATTTCAAATGGTCCCACATATCGTGGTGCTAGCTTTCCTTTCTTACCAAATCGTACCACTCCCTTCCATGGAGATACCTTAAGTAACACTCGATCTCCAACTTGGAATTCAAGAGGTTTACGCCTCTTATCAGCATAGCTTTTCTGGCGACTCCTAGCCGTCTTCAATCTTTCCTTGATTTGAACAATCTTTTCAGTCGTTTCTTGCACAATTTCTGGTCCAATAAGCTGACTTTCTCCCACTTCAGTCCATATCACGGGGGATCTACATTTTCGCCCGTACAGAGCCTCGAATGGTGCGCACTTAATGCTTGTGTGGTAACTGTTATTATAGGAAAACTCAATCAATGGAAGATGAGTATCCCAACTGCCACCAAAATCCATAACACAAGCTCGAAGCATATCCTCCAACATCCCTGAATGCTCCGCTCAACTATGGACCGTCGGTCTGAGGGTGATAAGCCGTACTCATGTCTAGTCTTATACCCAACGGCTTCCTGAAAAAGCCTTGCCATAAGTGAGACGTGAATGACCATAGAACCACTCGTGGCTGAAATGATTGATACCGGCACACCATGTCTCCCTACAATCTCATTGGTATAAATCTTTGCTAATTTCTCTGTCTTATAGTCTTCACGAATAGGTAAGAAGTGAGCCGACTTGGTCAATCTATCAATAACGACCCAAATCGTATCATGCCCACTGCTACTTTTAGGCAACTTTGTGACAAAGTCCATTGTTATCTTTTCCCATTTCCACTCAGGAATTTCTGGTTGCTGAAGAAATCCTGAGGGTTTTGATGTACGGCTTTAATCTGTAGAACACGTAAGGACATAATGCTAAACATTCTCAGCAATGTCTCTCTTCATACTAGGCCACCAATACAAGGTCTCTCAGATCAAGCGCTAATACACCTCCCTCGCCCCTCCCCCCCTCCCCCGCCCACCCCCCCCCCCCCCCCCCACCCCCCCCGCCCCCGCCTCCTTATCTGAATATCTAGAAGTATGAACTTCATCCATGATCAGTTTCCTACACACCAACTGATGGAATCCAGATACGATCAAAGAAGTAAATTTCACCATCATCTCGCTTGCTCAAAGTGTCATTTCATTATCCTCTATTAGCCATTCAGTTGGGGCTTTATGATCCTCTTTGAAGCTTCGCTTTGTCGCTTCCAAAAATCTTAGTCTTAAGTCCAGAGTGAATAGTATGTACTCATAGCATCGTACTCGTCTTGGATTGTGTCTTTCTTTCTACTCTAGGGCATCTGCCACATGTTACGCCTTGCACGGTGTGGGTATTTGATCTCACAATCGTAGTCACTGAGTTGCTTGATCCAACGGCCTTTGGCGATATTTTAAAATCCTTCTTGTCAATATATGTACTAGAGACTTCTGGTGGTCAGTGTAGATGTAACACTTTTCGTCCATAAAGATAATGTCTCTAGGTTTTAAAGAGCGAACACCATGCACTCAATTTTCAGGTCGTGGGTGGATATTTTATTCTCATGCTTTTTCTTCAACTGTCTTGAGCTATGCTATCACATTGCCTGCGTATCGCATGTAACCAAAACCTTGTTTTGATGAATCACAAATAAGGCACACAAAGTCATCGGGTCCATCGGGGAGTGCTAACACAGGACATTACATAGTTTCCTCCTTTAGAATTTGAAAGATTACATCTTGCTTTATAGCCCAACACTTACGGTCTTTTCTTTTGTGTCAACAGGTTGAAGGGGGCTTGCGATCTTGGAGAAATTATAATAAATCCTTACGTTAGTAACCGCCAATCCTAGAAGAATGAACGATTTATTTGTTGACGTTCAGGTGTCTTCTTAGGTTCTTGACCGACTTAACCTTGCTAGGCATCCATGTGGATACCGTCAACGGTGGCCACATGTCTAGGTATGGGACTTCTTGTAACAAAATTTGCACTTTGAAAATTTTGGAGTACATCTTCTCCTTTTGAGTAAGTCACAATATAGTCTTTCAGGTGGGCTTATGTCTTCTTCTGACTTTGAGTGATTATGATGTCAATCAATGAACTACAATTACGATATGTCCCAAATACGGCTTGCAGACGCGGTTCATTAAGTCCATAAATATTGCTGGCGCGTTCGTCAGCCCAAATGGCATGACTGTGAACTCAAAGTGCCCGTATCAAGTTCTAAACACGGTCTTCGATATATATTCCTCTCGGACTCTCAGCTGATGATATCCTGAGCAAAGATCTATCTTTGAGAAACAGCACGCACCTTGTAATTGGTCAAACAAGTCGTCAATCCTGGGGAGAGGGTAACGGTTCTTTATAGTCAACTTGTTTAGTTCCTTGTAGTCAATAACATTTCTCATCGAAAACGTACTTTCTTCTTGACATAGAGGCACGGGTGCTCCCCATGGTGGTGTGATCTTTGTCGAAAATAAACCCTTTTCTTGAGTTTTTAGTTGGTATCTGACAATTCTAACATTTCTGAAGGGGCTAACCGGTATGGAGATCTAACAACTGGCGATGCGCCTGGAATCAGATCAATGTGAAATTCTATCTCTCGCACAAGAGGTAAACCTAACAGATCGTCTGGAAATACCTCAGGGAAGTTGATTCACGCAATACAGTATATATAAAATACTAGGCAAATCCAAACTCTTCACCCTTAACCAAGGGAAAAAGTCAAGACCTCCTTAGAAATAAAATATATAAGAATCAAATCAATGATAAAAAGATTCCGGAAGAGATATTCCCGGGTCGTATGTCCCAACGAGGCTGCAATTGAAATTTATCCTGGTTTGATGAGAAATTGAATGATGGAAACACTGATATAATTATAACTAAAATTAATTAAATAAAATCTAATTTAATCTACGGGAAAACAAGCAAAGGAAATGGGGATCTTAAAAACTACGGGAAACAAAATTAGTTATAGAGAAATCTTAGAATTAAATTTATACTAAAATACGGGGAACAGAAATAGGTATCGGGAAACCTAAATATTAAAAATTAAGAAAATAAATGCTAAATTAAATTAAAAATCAAAATTAAATTCTAATTAACTTAACTTGAAAAATAAAGAAAACTAGAACTAAAACGGAGGTCGTTTGAATGTAAAACGAAAAGAAACGGTAAAACGCACCCGGTAAAAACGGGTCTAAAACTGAAATTTAAGAAAAATTAAGCCTACACTAAATTTTATATTTTTCCTAGACACTAAATGACAAAAGAAAATTTTATAAAAAAGAAAAATATTTTTTTATTAATTTTTGGATTTTTTATGAATTTTTAAAGATTAAAAACTAATTAAAACTAAGAAAATAGAAAAAGACAAAAAATAAAAGTTATAAAAATTCTGAAAAAATAAAATTAAATAAAGAAAAAGTTAACAATTCTAAAAATATGAAAATGCCCAAATTTTACTGTTTTAATTAAAAGTAATTAAACTAATTAATATTAAACCTAATTTAAATTAATTAAATTAAATAAACTAACTAAAGTTAACTTTGGGACTAACAGTGAAAAGGACTGAAAGGACAAACGGGGTAACAGCAAACTGACAAGGGGGAGTAACAGAGTTAACTAGAAAAGAGAAAGTTACACAAACAGTCCCTGAGTTGGACCCCGATTACAAGGTGGGTCCAAACAGCTTATTTTTGAAAACTTATAAAAGCAAACTTATTAAGGGGCTTAAGGGGAACATTTTTCCTAAAGGGCACATAAGCTGAATCTCAAAGAATAAGCCAGAAATATGAGCTTATGGGCTGACAGCAACTAAATAAGCTTATGGGCTTATTTGCTTTCTTTTTCTGATTTAAGCTACAAAATAAGCTAGAAAACTATAGGAATAAGTTACTAAGGCAAGGGGAATCCTAAATAAGCTATGTTATCTAGATAAGCCCTAAAATAAGCTGGGATTTAAATAAGCTATATCCTACATTAGCTTACAAAATCAGACAAAAACCCAACTTTGGGCTTAAAAATAAGACAACTAATAAGCAAACTAACCTAAAAAAGCTAATGGGGCTTAAATATTAAGCTACAGGCTACCTAAAAAGCTAGACTAAACCTAGGGTTGCTAAACTAAATTGGCTAAAAAGTGGGCTTAAAAATAAGCCTCAGCACCAGGGGAGGCTAATGTGCAGGCTGCAAGCTTTTTGAGCTTATGGAAATAAGCTTAAATAAGCTTAAAGCTACAAACAAAATGAAAAGAGATTGAGGGTGGCTTACCCTAAGCTTATACTCAAAAATTCAAACCCTAACAATAAGAGAAACCTGCTGAATTTTGTTAATCAAAATGGCCATTTTTATAAAAACTGACTTGACAGAATTTGACTTAAAAAGTAAAACAACTTAAAAACAAAGTAAAAGGTTACTTGACAGAATTTGACTTAAAAAGTAAAACAACTTAAAAACAAAGTAAAAGGTTACTTGACTAGGCTTAATCTAATGAGCTTATGAAGTTTTCAAATTTGACAGTTTTATAAACAAGGTTAAGCTAAACTCAAAATTAACTTTTGGACTTAAATTTCTTCTAAAAACATATCCTAATAAGCTCAAATAGGGTGAACAAAGTAACCAATTGATCCTGACCCAATACCTTAACCATAATGACCCATTTTGGGCTTAACCCAAACACCCCTTTAACTAATAGTTTTAGACTTTATGACTTATAAAAAGGGTTTTAAGCCAAGACTTTTGAAAACAGGTTACACATTATCATGGTTAAGACTAATAAGCAAGGATAAGCATAGAATAAGCAATGCTACAATGAATAATAAGCTGAAAATTGGAAAGGGAAACTTACACGGGTCCAAGAGTTTAGGGAACCTAAATTCTAGCCTAACAAACCCCTAAGTCCTTGTATTCTGCATTCAATTTCACCCAATGACCCATCCAAATTTGATCATTCTTCACTTTGCTTATGTAATAAGCAGTCACTTTTTTTTTGTGGTTTTTTTTTTCTTTGAAATTTTACAAAAAATAAAAACAGATTATTAGCTTAATATGAGAGCTTTCTTATCTTAATGAGAAAAACAGATTTTACTTATAAGTAAACTTGAACACAATTTATAACTTGAAAATGAAATTTGCATTAATTCGGGAAAACAATATAAGGAAATACTTTTACAATTAAAAAAAGAAATACTAAAGAAAATTGCATATGGTATCACTGGCTCAATGGCCCTATTTATACAAAAAGAAATGAGCTAAGGCTGAGGCCTTGGGTCTTTTTGACTTATGTTGACTTTCTTGACTTGAGCTCGTTTGTGTTAGTTTTGTGAGGGAAAGGCTTCACTTGTGCTTCTTTGGTGAGTATAAACTCACAAATAATCCTAGCCATCCAAATCCTTGTACCCTTTTTAATAAAACTTCAGCCCTCGATTGCTCTTGTACTTGGATTGCCACATAGGATTTCTAAGGTTGTATATGAAGTGGGGGAAGGTGAGGGTGAGCTGGGAATAGGTGTAGAGGGTACTTGGGAGGTGGTTTGGGAAGAAAAACCGTGGGGAATGGGCGGTTTGGGATTTGGCGGGAGTGGTTTAAGGTACAGTTATGGATGGCAGGTTTAAAAGAGAAGGTTGAAAAAGATGCAAGTTTAGTCCCTCATCTCTCTCACTCTTTTCATTTTCTTTTTGGGCCCGTTTTTAGTTATAACCGAGTTTGGGAAATGGCAGCTTAAGTCCTTGTGGTTTATAACTAAAAGAAAACAAAGAGGTTTTGGATAATTACAAAAGTGGTCCCTGCTGTTTTATAACTAAGAGAGTTTTAGTTAATTGCAATTTCAGCCCTTGTGTTTTAGTAAACCAATTTTCTTTTTAAAACAACTTTCAAAATTTTGCAATTTTGGTCCCTTTAGTTTTATAAAAAAGGTTTATTTGGCTTTTGTTGGGCTTGGGCTTGTGTGGGGCCCATTGGGCTTGTATTGGGCCCACTGGGTTTGGGTTTGGGCTTGGGCTTGGGTCGGGCCTTCAAAGTCTTCATAGTCTTTGTCAATTGCACACAAATGGGCTGTTGTAATTGATTGAGGGCCCATTTGGTCTTCACAGTCTTCATAAATATACTATTGGGCTTTCCCGGCCCATCAGATGGGTTAAGATTGCA
>BQNB010100086.1:9349-24784 GCA_026074375.1 Tanacetum coccineum | reverse complement strand
ATTAGAACGAGGAAACTCCCCTGATATTTTGCTTTGGATGATTCTCCATTTTGAGTATTTGAGCAAAAAGTGTGTTGAACGGCCGTCTTGAGATGTCAAGACTCCAACACTTTGAGATTTCCAAATTTATAAATACCCCACCAACGTTGTTGGCTTCTTCAGAAGGTTCCTGTATCAAATAAGAAAACAATTGCAACTCCATCTCTGGTGTATTCATTAAAATACAGCAAACTAAAACTAAATACTGTACAGGAAGTCAATACGTCATATCCATACCCTCAAGATACGTTGTATTGATACCTGTATACCATGTATTCATTAAATGAATACGTCGTATAGACTGTGCTAAAAATAAAGTCTAGATAACATCCAGATAGTCAATATGCCGGATTCATAGGGTTTGGATATGTCGTATAGACATTTTGGGAAGACAGACTCGATAAGAAATTAAAAATTACATTCGGGGTTGTCTCCCGACAAGCACTTTTGTTTATAGAAAAGTCTTTATGTTAGACTTGCCCCAATTTAATCCCATCCTTATAAAACAACTTGGGGTCGAACAGAATGCCAAATGGCACATACAAATTCTTTAAAAGCATCTCATTGTTAAGATAATTACAAGCCATGATATTAACATTTTGCTTCTTGATAAAAGTTTTAGTTTTGAAAAATTTATTAGATGTATCATGACTTGTTTCTGAAGGCTTATTTGACCCGTGTGCATTGACATTTATTACATCAGGTATTGGTGTGACAGACATATCCCCTGAAGGTCGCTGAATATCAATTTTATTATTGTTTTCCGTATCCGATTTTAAATCATCAGGATAAATTACGTTAAAAGGAAATAAATCATTAAAGCATAAAATTTTTGTTCCTCTTCATCACATTCGGACAATGATGTTTCATCTTTCAAATCAAATTCATCGATATGTCGAGGACTTATAGTAGGTTTAGTTAAGAGATCTAATTTAGAAGTTAGAGCATCATTGTAAACAATGGCTGGAAATTCATTCTCAAAATCTTTAAAGAAGTCTAAATCTTTAAAATAAATGACCTCAGGCTCGGGTGATGAAAATGAAGGCATATTGACTTTATCATTATCATTTTCAAAATCCGTTTTCAAATTGTTGACAAAAATTATTTTATAAGAAAATGAATTTTCATCATAAACTACCGTGTAATCTTCATCGTCGGATTCGTCAAACGATATTCTAAAGTCAATTTCATTATAGTTAAGAGGACTTACCATGGGTCCACATGAGATTGTTTCATCGAATGTTAATGTATTATCAAGGACTATGGCTGGAAATTTGGTTTCGAAGTTTGTTAAGCATTCGTCCTCATCTTCACAATATTCCATCTTACTGTACGTGGCAGTTTACCAATTAAACGTCTCGCCTTGACTTAGAACTTTCTCCTCTTGAAGTCTGATGTATTCCTCCATAGTTATATTGGGGTTGTCCATTTCTAACATGTAATAAAATATCTAGGAAAGAAAATGGTCAAATAGCCTAATACGCCGTATTCAGTAAACTGAATACGCCGTATTGATGATAGAGTTGAATACGCTGTATTGGTTTAGAAAAAATTTATACGTCGTATCAAAGAAGATTAATACACTGTATTGAGTATTAGACTTAGAATGTTACAGGAGGCTGTAACAATGCAAACAAACACACAATATGCAAAATATACGATGCAAGAAATTAAACACACAAACAAGCACACAATTATGCAATTTAAACTAAACTAAAACACTAATAAATAAGAATAAAACAGCTTCACTCCCCGACAACGGCGCCAAAAACCTGATGTGCTGCGTGTAGGGTCAATTATTTGATTATTAAGTTTTACATTATATTTAGCCGACAAACCTAAAACAACACTTTAACGGGCAGTGTACCCGGTCAAGATGGAGTTTCGCGGTAAGTAGGGTGTGGAACACTATAAGTGAAACATTAATCCTATATTCTATCAGTATTTTAATTAGTTCTAATTAGTCTATTTGCTGGTTAAACCTATGCTATATACGTTGTCTAATGATATGGGGGGTTTTCAGCCTAAGAGACTGGCATAGGTTTGGTGGTGTCAAATATCAATTCAATACACAATAAACACAAAAGAAGAAAATCAGAAGATAAAAAAGCGGTACAAGCCAAATGATAGAAAACTGTATTAGCCATATTAAATCCAGTTCAATGTTTGTTTGTTTGTTTTAGTGCAATCTATTATTTATCTCGAAGCGGCATATCATTCTTAAGACTTAGGCGAGACATCATCCTAAGACCTAGAAACGATTAATCCTGTCACAATTAACGCATCCGCATAAAGCATCCTTTAGTTTAATTATAATTTATCTTAGGGAATCAAAGCAGTGGTGATCCTGTTAAACCCCTAGCCCAACGGGACTTTACCCACTTACTATTTGACGGTGTTTTATATACTGGTAGTCCACTATTCAAATCATTACCAGTTAATTAAGAGCATGATTGCTGAAACATAAACGGGTCACCTACCGGTCCAACTAAGCTCATAATTCAAAGATAAAGACAGAACGTTATTTGTGATCTTATTGGTCCAGTAATATAAAACATAATATGGAGAGCTATCCTGGTATCTAGATTACTTTTTAGGTATCACGAGACCCAGTTGAATGATAGGTCGCATATTCAGACACATAAACAAGTATGAGGGGATAAATATAATTAAACAATCAACGATAAATTAAGAAATCGATTTTAAAACAAACCAAACATTGAACTTTCATTAAGATGGCTAATACCCGAGGGTATTAGCCCACAACCATTGTAATTATACAAGCGTAATCAAACAATGAAAATCGAACGATTAATAGAGTAAAAATTACATAATGTCTTCTATGGATTCGTGATGGCTTGACCTTGGTGGCTGATCTTCTCTTCTAAAATTCGTCTTTAATGAGTATGGTATATAGAATATGATATTGCACACTGAAAACTCGTTTTTGAGTCTTCTATTTATAATCTCTGGAAAAGACTCGATACGTCGTATCTGGATAGGTTGATACGGCGTATTGGGCTGGATTCCTTGGAGTGCGCACTACGTTCTCAATCAATCAGTGATATATTTCCCAATTTACTTTATTTAATGTAGCTTCGAATAGTTATCTTCATGGATACGGCGTAGGTAAACAGAAAGGATGCGCCGTATTGGGAATTGGTCAAACGCGTTTTCTTGTGAAGTCTTGGCGCTGATACGCCGTATGTACTCAGAAATCAGCATTCTTCAAATGTCTTTGTTTTATCTCCAAATTATGTGCCTTTTAGCTTGTCTTCACAAAACACTCATGAATTACTGCATTTATAAACTTTAAAGTAATTAAGTACCAAATAAAGCAATAATTATATAAAAGTGGGCAAAACAGATGGGATAAATGATATAATAAAGTGACATTATTTGATGTCATCAAATGCCTTTTCTAATTGGCTATTGCAGAAGTGTGTTCCCCTATCATTAATTAAGGCTTTTAGGGAACCAAACTGAGAGAACAACTATTTCAAAAACTTTACAACAACCCTAGCATCATTAGTTGGTAGAGCTTATGCCTCTACCCCATTTTGAGACATAGTCTACTGCGACTAGGATATATTTGTTTCCATGGGAATTAGGAAATGGCCCTATGAAGTCGATACCCCACACGTTAAATATTTCACATACTTGAATAATGGTTTGGGGCATCTCATCTTGCCTTGAGATGTTTTCAGCCCTTTGACATGCATCACAAGATTTTACAAAATTATGTGCATCTTTAAATATGGTGGGCCAATAGAAACCTGCTTCAAAAACTTTCCTCGCGGAATTAGCTGCAGCATTGTGCCCTCAAGTTGGTCCACTTTGACAATGCTACAAAATTTGCATAGCTTCCTTTCCATGCACACACCTCCTGATAACATGGTCTGCTCCAACTCGAAAAAGATAAGGATCTTCCCAAAAGTAATACTTAATATCAGCAAAGAATTTCTTCTTTTGTTGATAAGACATTCCCTTTAAAAGGGTTCCCCCAACAAGATAGTTTGCGCTATCAGCAAACCATGGGTACTCATCATTTCCGTATGCATACATTAAAGACTCAAAGGGGAATCTATCATTGATATCTGATTCGTTAAGCTTTTCTGCATATGGGTTCTCCAACCTAGATAAATGGTCCGCTGCTACGTTCTTAGCACCACTCTTGTCTTTGATTTCAATATCAAATTCTTGTAGCAGAAGTATGCAACGGATCAATATGGGTTTAGCGTCTTGTTTGTTGAACATGTACCTAAGGGCAGCATGATCGGTGAACACGATGGTCTTAGACCAAACCAAATAGGACTGGAATTTATCAAATGAAAATACGACGGCTAGCAACTCCTTTTCAGTTGTGGTGTAATTTTTTTGAGCTTCATTTAGAGTTTTGCTAGCATAGTATATCAATTGGAACTTCTTCTTTCTTTGTTGGCCTAAGACGGATCTAACCGCATAGTCACTTGCATCACACATTAACTCAAATGGAAAGTTCCAATCAGGAGCAACCATAATGGGTGCGTTGACAAGTTTCTCCTTTAACAAGTTGAATGCTTGTATACACTTAGAACAGAAAAAAATGGGGCATCTTTCTCCAATGGTTTGGTCAATGGACGGGAAATTTTAGAGAAGTCTTTAATGAAACACCTATAGAAACCGGCGTGTCCTAAAAAACTTTGAACAGATTTGACCGATGTGGGTGGAGGTAATTTGGTAATGGTGTCAACCTTTTCCTTCATAATGCCCCAACATAATGCCCTCCTTCACTAGGAAATGGCATCTCTCCCAGTTTAAGACCAAATTAGATTCCTTACATCTAGCTAACATTTTGTTCAGATTAGAAAGACAATGGTCAAAGGAGTCACCAAAAACAGAGAAGTCGTCCATAAATACTTCCATGTAATCCTTTTCCATGTCATGAAAAATAGCTAGCATGCATCGCTAAAAAGTTCCTGGAGCATTACACAGTCTAAAGGGCATTCTTTTATATGCAAATGTACCATAAGGACAAGTGAATGCTGTTTTCTCTTGATCCTTAGGTGCTACAAGAATCTGAAAGTAACCTGAAGAACCATCAAGAAAGCAGTAGACCATGTTCCTAGATAATCGTTCAATCATTTGATCAATAAAAGGTAAAGGGAAATGGTCCTTTCTTATGGCATCATTCAATCGCCTGTAATCGATACAGACTCTCTAACCAGTCACTGTTCTTGTGGGAATCAACACATTCTTTTCATTGGTGATAACAGTCATACCCCCTTTCTTAGGGACCTCGTGCACAGGACTTACCCATGGACTATCATAGATTGGGTAAATCATTCCTGCATCAAAAATCTTAATCACTTCCTTTTTCACCACATCTTGAACCTTTGGATTGATTCTTCATTGTGGTTTCACCACTGGTTTGTACTCATCTACCAGAAGAATTTTGTGGGTGCAGTAGGAAGGATTTATACCTTTTATATCAGATAATTTCCATGCAATAGCTTCTTTGTTTGCCTTCAACACTTCAATAAGCTTTTCTTTTTCATTTCCTGTTAAATCGGATCATATAATAACAGGTAGCTTTGATTCGCTTTTGAGAAAAGCGTATTCCAAATGTTGCAGAAGGTCTTTAAGCTCAAGAGCCGGAGGCTCTTAAAAGAAGTATTCGGTTTCCATTTTGTACCATTTTTAATCTCTTCTTCCTTGTTTGACCTTGAAGATGGATCATTCTTTATCAAGTATACTAGTTCTTCAAGAACCTCTTTATTACTCATGTTCATATCCTCCCCTCTAATAAAATTGGTGTCAAACAAGTCTTTTTTAATGATTTCTTGAAAATTCTCTTCAACAAGGGGTTCAATCGTATTGATGTAATAAAGAGTGTCATCTTGCTTAGGATAATATTTCATGGATTTGTCAATATAAAAGATTACCTCTTCATCATCGACCCATATAGTCATTTTCTTCTCATAGACATCTACCAAACAACGATAGGTGGACAAGAATGATCGACCTAGGATGAGTGGAACTTTGCTATCCTCATCCATGTCTAATATGACAAAATCTACCAAAAACACAAATCGGTCAACCTTAACCAACAAGTTTTTAATGATTCCTCGTGGATAATTTATCGACCTATCTGCGAGTTGAATGGTCATACGTGTCGGTTTTGGTTCACCAAGACCAAGCTTGGCATACATTAAGTAAGGCATCAAATTAATGCTAGCTCCTAAGTCTGCCAAAGCATTATGCACACTTAAGTTTTTGATTAGGCATGGGATGGTAAAACTTCCAGGATCATACATTTTCTTTGGTAATTTTCCATCCAAAACAGCAGAATATTCCTCACTCATTACGACAGTAGACAAGTCCTCTAACTTCTTTTTATTAGTTAGGAGGTCCTTTAAGAATTTTGCATATTTTTGGCATTTGTAAAAGGGCCTCAACAAATGGCAGGTTGATATGCAACTGTTTGAATAAGTCAAGGAACTTACTATACTGTTCTGCCTCTTTTTCTTTCTTGTACCATCCTGGATATGGAAGCTTTGGTTCATACGGTTTGAAAGGAGTTTTGATACGTGTTTTGCAATGAGAGCTTTATGATTTCACCATGTCATTTTCCTCTTGGTTTACTGGGTTGACAACATTTTTGTTAGATGGAAAAGGGAGGATCAGTAGTTTGCTTACCACTTCGGGTTGTAACAGCATTCACATGTGCATTCGGATTAGTTTTCGTGTTACTTGGTAAGCTTCCTGGTTGCCTTTGAGATAACAACTTTGAAAGTTGACCTACTTGGGTTTTAAATTCTTGAATTGAGGCTTGTTGATCCTTCATAATAGCATTTTGTCTAGCAATGTATTGGGTCATCAATTCTTCGAAATTAGACTTCTTTTCGACATGCTGTTGTTGAGGTTGTTGGAATGGTGTGCAATTAGCCTCGTATAATCCTGAAGGACCTTGCTTGTATGACAAGGTGTTATCATTTGAACCACCAGCTTGAAAATTTCCTTGCCTTTGGTTCACCCAACAAGCATCCTCTGATGAGCTCATTGGTTTGTCATCGCATCCCTTGTCAAATGAGGACCACCACAACTCTCACAACCTACTTGCATTGTGACGACAGTAGCATTCAGCTTATCAAACTTCTTATTAAACATAGCCATCTGATTAGTCAAGGCGCTATTTCACTCACTCAATCAGCTTCAACAACTTTTGTTGTAGTTCTTCCACTTACTCCATTTTGTGGTGCATACCACACATGCGTAAGTACCACTGATGAGGTGTCATTTTATACACTTTTTTGGGGTCGTTTAACCCCTTAAATCGTGCATTTATGCCCAAAATAGGTACTTAATCGTTCCTTTTTAGGTATTCAGCATTTGGAAGGCATTTGGAGGAAATACACGTAATTTGGGCTTATTTAGAGAAGAAACGGACAAGACTACGGACCTACACCAACATCTTCAAGAATTTCTACTCAGAAGCTGGAGACGGCGTCACAGATTTCACGTGACTCCGTCACAACCCATCTCAAGACGGCGTCACAAGATCTCCAGACAGCGCCAGGATGTACGACCCAGCTCATTATCTAGAATATTCTATTCATGATGGCGTCACGATTAACATGCGACGTCGTCACATCGATTTTCCTATATATACAAATCCGTTTTTATGGTTTTAAGTGTGTAACTTTAGAGTAAAAGAAAGGGGCGAACCCTAGTTCGTTTAGCAGCTGATAGGGACGATTTTAGGGTCTCAAAACCCTATTGTACTTCCTTCAATTTATGTTTTAATCAAGTAAGACTATCTTAATCATTCGATATGTCTTGTTGTGTGATTCTTATCTGTTCTTACTTTATTTTTAACATGCTTGGCTAAACCTTCTATTGTGTTTATTTATGATTGTATGAAACCTAGGATGTAGATCTTAGTGGTGTTTGTAACACCCCCAAAAATGTGTCGCAGCGGAAGTGTGTCCGGGGGCGTTACTTCATAATACACAGCGCTAGATACAAGAGAACGACCTCTAAATGTGTCGTTTGAAAAGTAATCTCGTTGATTTCCTTGAAATTGATATAATGTTTGTCCCATAGTTGCATCACAATGAAAAGCTTGAAATTAACACAACGAGATTTGATCACTTGTATGTATGTAGAAATCCATGAATGAAATCTTGTCAGTTTAGACTCCAATGCACATCAAATAATCCGAGCATCTAATTCACCTGAGAAAAACATGCTTAAAAGTGTCAACATTAAAGTTGGTGAGTTCATAGGTTTTGTAAGTATAAATGTTGAACAAAAGTTCCATAAAGTAGGTATGACCGTTTAAATCCTTAAATGTTCTTCCAAAATGTATATATGATTTTTAGAAATCAAAAATTGTAAAACATGCATGACCATTTAAATCCCCAAATAGTCACAAAAACGTATGTATAGTTGAACCACCTTTGTTCAAAGTATGTATTGCCACTTTATTCAAGACAACGCGCAAGTATTCATGTATATGTATTGTTGGCCCTGTAGACCCAACCAATCGTATTCCGACCTGTTATAACGTTCGTTTGCCCAGTGATAGCTAATCACCCGAACGGGGATTCACACCCGAATAGATCTATTTCATAACATTCGCGCTCACCCTCCAAGTGATTTACAGTTCATGAAGCTGTGACGTAGACTTCTGACATAGACTTGTAGTACCCATCACAGGTGTCCCATCCAAGAACACCCAGGCATTATTTAAAAGAATATGTACTCCTGTTACCGTACCCATCACAGGTGTCCCCTCCAAGAACACCCGGGCATTTATTTAAAGAATATGTACTCCCGTTACCGGTGTCCCCTCCAAGAACACCCGGGCAGTAATGTTGTTGTTATCAGTTCAATCCGCTTAAACTAATCCGTAATCATTTCAAAAGTAAAGTATGCATTCATGTCCAAAAATGAAGTCAAGTAATGTATCCCATGCGAGCTATATAAATGAGTATGTAAACCAATTTGTAATCAACCATGTAAATGCATTTGCAAACAAGCATGTTCTCACCCCAAAAATATATGTAAAACAAGTAAAACATGGGGCTATAAACTCACATTGATGATGAAGAACGATTGGTGGGAATGTACACATTGAGTACAAGACAAAATGGAAACTAGAACGGCTCGACCAAGAGGTTGCAGCTTAACTTAACTGCTAAGTCCCACTAGCCTAGGATAATGAATTTGGGTTTCCCGATGGATAGTCACCTCAACGCGACACGTTGATAAAAGATTTAGATTTCAAGTTGTAGTAGTTTGGTGGTTGGTTAAATAAAGTAAATCGAAAAGTAAACACAAAGTATGTAATATATTATGTATATATATTACATATGAAAAATAAACAAGTATATAATTCATACCGTGAATTATATAACAAAAGAAACCAATTAAATAAATAATTGCGGTATATAATACTTTGCAAGTATTATATAAGAAATGTGAGAAAATAATTGAAACAAAACATTTCGACACGCGTTCGGGAAATCACCAATTTACTTAATAACAGTTCTCGTATAAAAGTGAACGCACGTTTTAAAGTTACGAACCATGTAAACGATGTTTGTAAAGCTTTTACAAAAGTTATGATTTTACCTTCTAGTCAGGAATTTATAAAATAATATTTTATAAATTAGTATTTCGTCTCCTTTCTTAGCTAAAGTAGTTGTCTCGTTCGTAAAAGTATAGTTTTCGTTTAATTACCGGGTTACCGTCATCGTATAATTACAAATTAATAAGCTTAAAGACTATATATCTTCGTCTTTTTATCGGGTTTCCAAGTAAGTCATTACTAAACATAGTGGTGACATAAAATGTGTCGTGCATTCTTTATAAATCTTTGGGATTTTTACATAGTACTGTGACGATACAGTGGATAAATACATTCATATTTAAACTAATTTATGAACTCACCAACTTTAATGTTGACACTTTTAAGCATGTTTTTCTCAGGTGAATTAGATGCTTGGACTATTTGATGTGCATTGGAGTCTTTACATTCAAGCTTTTCATTGTGATGCAAATTATGGGACAAATGTTATATTAAATTCAGATTTTGATTAAATCAACAATGTTATTTTTCAAGCGACACTTTTAGAGGTCGTTCTCTTGTATCTATTGCTGTGTATTACGAAGTAACACCCCAAAGTGGTATTCCGCTGCGTTGTTGTAAATTTTGGGGGTGTTACATTTTTGCTCACCCAAACACCCCTTTTTGGGTTTTAACAGCCAAACCAAACGCACCCGTGGTGCCTTTAACAAAACCAAACGTATCCTTGTCTATGTACAACAGCCAAACGGACCATGATTGTTGTTTTTACCAAAACCAAATGCACCCATGGTGCCTGAGGAAACCAAACAAACGCACCCTTGTGGATTTGGTCAAACCCAACGCACCCTTATTGTTCATAACCAAAATCAAACGCAGCCTAGCTGCTATGAACCGAGACCAACGCACCATAGGTGCCGTGTGACAGCCACCCGAACCAAACCACCTTCGTGGTGGTTCTCGCACAGAAACAAACGCACCCTTTTTGGGCATATTCTACAACCCGAACGCACCCTTGGAGGTGCGACAGTGGTGGTGTTTTCGGAGGTGATGGGGTGGCGGAGATGGAGATGACATGATGATGATGATGGTAGTGGTGTGGCTGTCGCTGGGTAGCAGCCGAATGGAGGGGGAGGGGTAGCGGCGGCTGAGTGGTGGTGGTGGCGTGGAGGCGCGTGGTGTCGGGGATCGAATAGATCGGGTGATGAGGAACGTTTTTGGACTCGGCCGGAAAACTCACCGGAAAACTTTTCCGGCGGCGGCGGTGGTGGCCGGAGCGGCGGGGCGGCTGCCGGAAAAATGAGAGAGAGATGGAGTGTATATGTGTGTGTGTTTTTGTATTCAATGAGAAACAAAGTATAACTTATATATATATAAAGACAAATGACAAGTTATAATAGTCTAGGGTTAATTGTGTAAGTTTTTAATATAGTTTTGATGACTATCGGTTCGGGACTCGTTTGAGCCACTTATCGGATGATTCAAAATACGAAACTTGCGCCATTGCGTTTCAAATCATTTTTCTGATAAAAATGAGTATTTACTTGATAGTATTTCATAAATATTTTATAACATTTATAAAAATATTTGTTATTCATTTGGTGACCCGGTTATGCCTTGTCCGAAAATAAAAATGAATTTTAACTCGAATATTCGCGTTATCAACAAACACTTTTGAATAAAATGTTAAATGATTTTATTTAATATTTTTATTAAATAAATAGTGATAATTAAAAATAAATTTAATTATTTTTGTGCCGGTACGCGTTGTATGTGGTCTCCAAAATTTCGCGAGGCTGTTTTAGCCCTTTTCTGCTTGTTTTCAAGTCTCGGGTAAAACTAAAAAGTTGTCCGAAATATCGTTTTACATCAAATTGCTTTAGAGTCCGAGTTGTGAAAATGTGGTTTAGCTGGTCGTTTTTGATAAGTCAGCTAAGAAATAATCTATATCCTTTTCGTTTTCAAGTCAAATAAGTTGAAAATAACTTTGCACCTGATAGATATGTGATAATAAATATGATTTATTATTTAAATATGTTCTGAAACATTACCGGTTACGCGGTAATCGTTTTTATGTGACAATAAAAGACCAAAAGTCAAAAAGTCAAGTCAGACCTAAAAAGTCAAAGGGTAAAATAGTCATTTAAAGTTCCGAAAATTGCCGGATGTTACAGTACCTACCCCTTAAAGAAATCTCGTCCCGAGATTAAATTTGTGTTAACCGTTTGTGTGACCAAGAAAAGATTTAAGATTTAATAAACCAGTTCTAAACAAGACGCTGATAAATTTATTCAGCAAAATTTGGTGTTTCGACACTTCCCTATATACCAAAAATTTTGGCTAAGTTTGACCAGGGTATTTAATCCATCAAGATAGGTATCTCAAAAATATCATTACAGATCTCATGACTGATATAACCGCATCATGAAGAAAGTCTCTTAATAGTGAAAACATCGAAGGAGAAAATGTAGTTGCGTGAGTATGTTTGTATAAGGTTTTAAATGTTCCAGGACGGAGTCTCGTTTCTGATATCTGTAATGTTCGATGACTAATAACGGACGAGGCTAATAGATGTAAGTATCCAACTTACTTGGTAGTACCAGGATGTATCGCGACCTAAGTCTTCGTACTAGTGGCCCGAAATGAATAGTTCGACTATCTGTTTCGTCGGTAGGTGTTTATCGGGTTTAAGGGGGGTTGCATTACCTATTGGATAGAGTTGTACCAGCTGGGACCGCTCCAGGACCCAACAGCAGCGACCATAACGTCAATACTATAACAAATGGTGATGGGATGTGGAGAGTGTGGACATTCGAGAAACAATATCCCCAGTATAAAGTTCAACACAATGGGAGGAGCTCGCGGAAGAGCTTATGCGATAGACGGCGGAATATGGTACTCAGTCGTTAGTTCGAGAATGAATCAACTCCATTAGTTCAAGTGTGTAACAAGTCTGTTAGTTCCACGAACAGTTCGTGATCGCGAGGATTAGCAACGGTAAAGTAATAACTTGAGAATGAGATAAGGTAGCTCAAGTGAGACCTTAAGATTCTGCTGAGTGGTAAGGCACGATTGTGCTTCTAAACCTTTTTAACGGATTCCGGTGATTATCGGGGTTCGAGTTCATACTCGTGTCATATTAGATACCATTAAGCCCACTCATTTATAATCCATTACTTACATAAAGGAGCGTCCTAATTTATGTAAGTAAGAAATGATAAACTTATGGTTCGGGGATTTACAATTTCTTTATTTAACTGAAGAGGCGTCCCAATCCTTTCAAATAAAGAGATTATAAATCATCCTACTTAATAATTTCCGATGCAATACGCGTACTCACATAACCTTCAAGCTGGTGAATAACATGACAATGCATGTGCTTCTAATGAGTATGGGATAAGTGTTTAAAACTCGTCTTCGGAGACGGGAAGTAAAACTATCAGGGAAATCACACAGTGTTCAAGATCGTTAATGAGTACTCGGTTAGAGTAAATAAGGTAAAAGTCTTTATGAACGAGTCAACATAGCAATTATCATATAAATCCTCATATTACAAGTCCCGCCCATACAAGACTTGTAATACTTAGATTCATACATAATTCCATGTAAACAAAATTTAGGACGGTCTCCGTGTAATACGATATTGTATAAAGTTATGAAGAAAATAATATTCTTAGAGACCATTGTTTAACTTACAATGTCTGAGAACGAAATGAGACCATTGTGCAACTCACAATGTCTAAGAAGTAAGATGAGACCATTGTGTAACTTACAATGTCTAAGGTATAAATGAGACCATTGTGCACCTCACAATGTCTTAAGAAATGCTCTGGTATTTATATAAATAACTCTCATATAAATAAACGTGCGATATACGCAAAAGATGTAAGCATATATATTACATATATGTATGTCATGTAAGCACTTAAGGTAACAAGTAACCTAAGCACGTAAGCAAGTAGTGTATATGCACTTTGAAAATGTTTGATGTGATGCAATATTTGTGAAAACGGTTATAGTCTAGGGTAAAATATGCAACCTAGTTCTCTATAACCTTGGCTCTGATACCAATCTGTAACACCCCCAAAAATGTGTCGCAGCGGAAATATGTCACCCATAACTCTGAAACCAATCTTCTACAACCCCCAACAATGTGTCACATGCGGAATAATGCTGGGGGAGTTACTTCATAATACACAGCGCTAGATACAAGAGAATGACCTCTAAATGTGTCGTTTGAAAAGTAATCTCGTTGATTTCCTTGAAATTGATATAACATTTGTCCCATAATTGCATCACAATGAAAAGCTTGAAAACAACCCAACGAGATTTGATCATTTGCATGTAAGTAGAAATCCATAAATGCAATCTTGTCAATTTTAGACTCCAGTGCACATCAAGTAAGCCAAGCATCTAATTCACCTGAGAAAAACATGCTTAAAAAGTGTCAACATAAAGTTGGTGAGTTCATAGGTTTCTGTAAATATAAATGTTGAACCAAAGATCCATAAAGTATGTATGACCGTTTAAATCCTTAAATGTTCTTCCAAAATGTATGTATGATTTTTAGAAATCAAGAGTTGTAAAGGTGCATGACTCTTTAAATCCCCAAATAGTCACCAAAACGTATGTATAGTTGGACCACCTTTGTTCAAAGTATGTATTGCCACTTTATTCAAGACAACGCGCAAATGTTCATGTGTGTATAAAATAGTGATTACGATTACTCTAAGTTCATGAAACCGATGCACTAATGTGTACCTATCGCAAGTGTCCTCTCCAAGAACACCCGGTATTTATGAAAAGAATATGTACTCCCGTTACAGGTGTCCCCTCCAAGAACACCCGAGCAGTAATGTACCCTTTATAATGTACCCTTTGTAGGTGTCCCCTCCAAGAACACCCGGGCAGTAATGTACCCTTTGTAGGTGTCCCCTCCAAGAACACTCGGGCAGTAATGTACCCCTTGTAGGTGTTCCCTCCAAGAACACCCGGGCAGTAACTTGTTGTTATCAGTTCAATCCGCTTAAGCTAATCCATAATCATTTCAAAAGAAAAATATGTATTCATGACCAAAAATGAAGTCAATTAATGTATCCCATAGCAAGCTATATAAATGAGTATGTAAACCAATTTGTAATCAACCATGTAAATGCATTTGTAAACAAGCATGTTCTCACCCCAAAATATATGTAAAACATGTAAAATGTGGGGCTATAAACTCACATTGATGATGTAGAACGATTGTCGGGAATGCACATATTATGCACAACACAAACGGAAACCAGAACGGCTCGACCAAAAAGTTGCGGTTTATCTTAACGGCTAAGACCCACTAGCCTAGGATAATGTATTTGGGTTTTCCGATGGATGAGTACATCAACGTGACACGTTGATAAAGATTTAGGTTTCAAGTTGTAATAGTTTGGTGGTTGGTTAAATAAAATAAATCAAAAGTAAACACAAAGTATGTAATATATTCCGTATATATTACATAATGAAAATTGACCGAGTATATAATTCATACTGTGAATTATATAACAAGATACACAACCAAAAGAATAACTCAAAACGTATGTAATACACGACATGTGTTACATCTAAAAGATGATAATTAAAATAAAATAGTTTAATTATATAATACTTTCCAAGTATTATATAAGAAAGATGATAAAAATTAAAGAAATTAAATAATTTAACACGCGCCCGGACATCCCCAAATGGTTTAATAAAAAGTTCCTTTATAAAAATAAACGCACGTTTCAAAGTTGCGGATTAGATTGGTGAAATCTCTAAAATTATAACTTACGTTTGATTATCGGGCC
>BQNB010100085.1:0-24784 GCA_026074375.1 Tanacetum coccineum | reverse complement strand
ATGTGACGGCCAGACTAGAGGACCTGGAAGTAGAGATTGACACTTTTCATGCAGACACCAAGGACAAAGAGCTCCTGATCTCCGAATTGCAGAATTCTCTCGCAGCTGCCGAGAATGAAATCGCAATATTACAGATAAGGGTAGCTGATACCGAGGGCAGACGTGTTGAGGATCATGAACAAATTTAGAAAATTCTAACCCGCCTAGGCCTATAATCAAAACAACCAGGCTTGCTATGACATTGTATCCCAGTCTACGAAGAGACATCTAAGCAGAGAAATTGATGAAGACTTGTACTTTGCTCTCATAAAATAATAAATGAAATAACAATTCTGTCCTAAAATGTTTTCTGAGTACATTTACCCAGTATAGTAGAAACAACATAGTTGAGAAACAAACATAGTTGATTTTTCTAGTTCGATGTACAAAACATCTTAATATACGCAATAAAAATGGACGCTATCAAAAAATATCTGCTAAGGTGCTCATAAATCATAGTATAACCCATGCCAACAACGAAGAATACAATCATGTTCTTAGGAAACGGAGATAAGGGAACTATTTCCTATGAACACTATGAAACTTGAATGATCATTTTGAAAGACCCACACATCGTGCTTCGGACAAGAAACAGTAACCCCCACCAGATTCAATTCTTTAATGCACTATTCAACATTTTGTCAGTCCAAAATTCTTTTCATTTACAATCAATGAGCACCTTTTTTAATGGATAAATTGTGACAAGACAAATGCCGTTTAAAGGCTTACCAGGTTTAATAAACCTTGAATCATACAGATGCGAGGGTGGTGGTACATAGTAATATATAGTCATAACAGGAAGGATGAAGCAATAAAATACACAACGTGAAACCCTATTCAATCAGATCCATAATATTTCCGTTCGTAATATAACAAAATGCAAAATATAGGAAATACAACAAAGATGTAAAATGCAAAGACAACAGATACGTCACCACGTGAGAAGAAACACATCGGGTAGACTAGCAAAACGAGTGACGTGATAATGATGATCATGACGGGAGTGAAAATCTCGATTAGAAATCCCATGGGGATTGGTAACCGATAGTTTTGAGGAAGAAGGTGAAAAACTTGATATGGTAGAGTGGGCGATAATTGAGATAGAAGTAGAAAGTGAAATTTGAGAGAGGTAAGAAAAGGGGCGGCGTAGTGGGTAGGCGTTGTGAGGAATATCGATTTAAAATATTTATGATGGACATAGTCGTATCTAGCAAGAGCGATTGCAACCAAACCCTAAAATTTCAACAAAAACAATTATTCGAAATAACTTATACGCTGAGATAATAATTTTACGAACATATAGATAATACATGCCATCATATGAAACGATATACACGTAGTAAGTATGAACACATAAGGTAAACATAAACTTTCAGAGGAGACCTTGTGTTTGGTAGAAAGTGAGCAAGGGAGTAATAACCCCACAAATTCACCATCTAACGGCCCCCCCCCCCCCCCCCCCTTCAATGCTAACTCCATTCATCGGTGTTTGGGAGAACGTGACAAAAATTTATACATCACGAGTCTCGGTTTACGACTATGCTTACAATCATAAACAAATAACTAAGGAAACAGGTGATGTCAAGTTGTAAACCTCAGGTTATACATAGCCTGATGTCATCTAGTGTATAAGTTAGGACGACAGAGATATGCTCAATAATATTGCGATGTTAATACAAAAGTTTTTGAGAACGCTTACCTCGCACATTGACTCATTCATTACACATTAAAGACAAATACTCAAGAAAACTATGAAGACTACATTTCATCATTAATACATCATGAGGGATTAATCCTTACATAAACGAAACAAGTTAAAGATGAACGTTGATGATTCTTGTCTGAGGATTCTCAGATAAGACTAGAATTAAAATACTCAAGAATTACCGGACAATTCAGAACCAGCACGCCTACTGCGAATAAGCTAGACTTTTTCCAAAAAAGCTTCCGCACGCCAATGCCACTAATGCTGAGTGGGCACGATAAGCCCTAGTTAGTTACAATGATGATATTAGTGATCTAACATGCCCCCCACCCCTCTTACAGGACAACACTCGTCCATAATAGCAACCGCATACCACCACCACCTCAGACACAACCGCAATCAAGGGAACGAGTTACGACATTTTATTAAGTACGAGACTATTAATTTTACGTGTTTTGACAATTGGCGAAATTACAAACGATATTTATAGAGTGTGTCACCACCCCACCAAGGACGGCAACGTGAGGCGTAAAACACGAATGGAATAATCATTCAACACATGGTGTCTATATAGAGACTCCTAAAAATGAAACTAAAGTAAAGCAAAGACCCAAAGTTATAATAATACCCAAAACCTAATGGTCTCTTTATTAACGAGAAAGAGGTCTCGTAAGAAATGACATGCCAGAACATAATCCAAACAATTCATGAAAAACATTTATATTAAACAGATAAACATAAATAACTCAAGGTGCGAACCTCCAATGTAATCTAGCGGTCATTCTAGCCACTAACTCTTACTTTAATATCCTCGATGGAACCTCACCTAAAAAATGATGCTAAAAAGCCTCATCACAATGGTGGTGAGAGGTATAGTTTAAGACACACAAAACAATCTTAAAAAAAACAAACAATTTGCTGCGATTAAAATAACATATCATGTGCAGAACAATTTAAGCGAGATATTAATAGTCGCGAACTCAACTCATCAATCATCAAAGGCTCAAGGACGTGCCCGATGAGTACACATAAGACAAGAATCTGGGGTACTCCATTATCCACTCCTCTGGATAGACTCACACGGATGGAGTCTTTTGTCAACATCAGTTAGATTTGGAATGAGTAGCGCATGCCCTCAACCGAAATTACACAAAAATTTGGATCTTTATTTCAATCCCCTAATTAGAATTGGAATAGGTAGAAGCACTACCTTGTAACCGGGAATCATACTAACAATACATACAACATTAAGCATTATACCTTTAATAACCACATAAAAACGATCTCATGCCTCAGTAAAAACCAAACCCAATATCGCTGCGATTAAAACACTATTTCAAAAATAGCTATTGATATTTACATCCAATATAAAACATTTAAAAGTGGGAGCTATGGACTTCACCCCATATGCTTAGCTTCCCAAAAAAATCCATACAAAAGCATTCGCACTAAACACTTCACGGATAATCTAAAGAAATTAACACACAATAAGCTACCATCAATTCGGGCATTCAACCTAATATGATGTAAACCTCACCTATGATGGATATCAAGCTATTTACCATAGTTCGCAATACTTGTTTTAAAACCTTTTCCAACTCTTTTATACACCATTTACACTTCAATATACACTTTAATTTTATGGAATTAGAGCAGAATTTTATACTACGCATCCTAAACGTATCACTTAAACACTTCCACAATTCAGAACCAAAATTCCACTGCTAATATATGTCTTTTGATCCTCTCATAGGCTCTCCCAATAGTCATTACCCTTTTACATATTACCCTTAAGTAATGTCTTAATCAATGTGTCTATAATTGTAGATCTGACTTTCTAAATGTTTGACATGGTTAACAACTTAGTACCTCACTGTGACCTTAGAAAAATTCAGGGGACTCACATTTACATAGGAATAACTTCTCGTGATTTAGAGCTCCTATACTCTTTGTCTAGTTTTTTTAGATAAATCAAAAACCAAATGAAGATTCGTACTGTTTTATCAACTGATTTTGTAATGAACCATTTGGACACACTTCCCGACCATAAAAACTCATTGGAGGCCCAAACTTTTCTGGTAGTAGACTCTCTGAGGTTATCCCCAGTATTGTTGTAAAACTTATATTTGTTATCTTTTATGATTGAGTTTTGCTTGTTACAAATTTTGCCTAACTTTCTTGCAGTGATTTAAATATCATAATTTAGCGCGATCTAGATCTTAAATACATGATTATAATCTTGTAATCAATTTAGGAAAATGACTAATACATTTATTATAACATCATAAACTTCTAGATAAATCATATTCCATTAATCTTTACAACCCTAATTTATAAACTAATCCATAAAGTTTTCGCTAAATTACATAAATTGAATATTTTATTAACTAGGATTAACACACTAGATGTGTATATTACCTTTAAAAGAAAACCTAGCTTTTTTTCTGCCTTGGCATCACGGCCCAAACAACTGAGGGGAAGTGTTTGGGATTAGTTTGGTATTTATTAGGCCACACGGAACATATCCTCTAGATATTTCTAATTACACATTCTGATTGCAATTAAAACTCGTTTTTTCCTTTTCTAATTTTACTTTTTTTTTGATTTTTCTAAAACTTCGGATTCGTACTATTCCATTGCTATAACAACATAATATTTTTTCTTCTTTTCTTTTATGAATAAATTGCTTTATACGCTTTATTTTAAGTTTTATTTTAAACATAAGCTTATATTGTTTAACCATTTTGCTGAAAATACTTTCTTATTAAATTATAACTTTTCATTTCACCAAGTTTCAACTTTTTTAAAATTAAAAATCTCTTTCAAAACCTTCAATATTTTAAACAAAACTTTTTATTTCACAAATGACAACTTCCCATTTTATTCCCAATCACCATAGGACATCCTAATCATTTACCCACAAAGCAATTCTCTTAAATTCACCATTACAATTTTCATTGTCACTGTTAAGTGAGTAAAATATAATTTTCATCAATCAATTTTTTATTAACTTATTTCTATTTATACTTATAACTCTATTAACCTATTCTTATCTCTTAAATTTATTTATACATACACTTATATTCTTTAGGTATACCCGTTTTTAGATTACTTACACATTTAACACAAACGTTAAAATCTCAATAATCATTTCCTTGTCACCAAAAGTGAACGAAATAAACTTCACAAAATTCAACACTAATTCAATCCCAATGAGACAATCACGCTCAATGGATTGATTATCCAATCTCACATAAACACATATAAACACACATAAACACATCAAATCACATAAACCATACATTACAACAGCACCCTAAGTAAAACACTACGGTTTGACTAAAAACGTGATCAATTCATCGGTTGTCACAGTATCCCCTTCGCCTTTAGGAATATCATCCCGAGATTTACTCGAAGGTTCAATCTATCTTTACCAAACAATTAATCGCGGATACTGATCTTCAAGTATTCTTTTCCTTATACCATGGTTAACTCCAGTGTACACTTTGAATTTCAACAATTTACAACCATAACATTCCCATTACGCTTTAACTCCCTTGGCCTCATTTGATCCTTGCGTTCCCAAGTAAGCTCAGGACCACGCATCGAATCCCAACGAACTTTCACTAATGCTATCATACTATGCTTTTACTCATGATCACTCGGTCCATAACATCAACGGTTCCTTGACAAAACAAAGAGTCTTGTCAACCTTAATCTCATCCAACTTCTACAATCTGAATCCAACTGCTAATGACTTTGCCTACCCTCATAAGGGTGCAATTAGTAACACAACAACTCAACACGAAAATAAACATCCGACTACCTGAACCTCGCCCGTCATCAAGGAAACTCGTCAAAAACCTTAAGTTGTGTAACAACGTCATTTACAACCCGGTCTCGCAACTCATCAAACAATAACTGTCTTGAAACCAAGTTATAAGTTGTTACAAAGCCTAACGTTTTTAAAAAATTGGCTCGACTTTGAGTTTATTCATAAAATAACTTTAACCAAAATCGCAAATACATCTAAGGGCATACTAAGGTCTACAAGAAACCTTACTTACCCAACTTCAACTAAAACTCCCAATGATTCCTTGCTCAACGAACGAGTGTGGGTACTCATTTTACCTAAAGTCCTAAAGACCTCCCTTCGAGTCCAATCAAATCTTAACTCAATGAACATTAACTTCTACTTGTTCTTTAGCAAAACCATAGTTTTGCATACTTTAATTACCTCTAAAGGCACATGCAAACTCGCATTTACCAAATACTTCAAATTTTGACACACGAAACGTGTCATGCACACTCCTCATCTCTTTTAGGTAATCTTAACCGATAATCATTTCAAAAATCTCAAATGGACCTACTTACCTTGGTATCAACTTACCATACTTTTTGAAACATCATACACCTTTCAAACTGAATACTCTAGGTAATACTCAATTACCAGCCTCAAGTCTAACGGTTAAACCTCATACTAGCATAATCCTTAAACCAAATTCGGTTCATCCAATCTCGCTGTCTCTAGTTACTGCCCATAAAATGGTAACCTACATTCCTTTCCACACAATGCTCCAAGTGAAGCACATCTTATACCCGAATGATAATCCCCCTTAGGGAACAAACTCATCTCACGAAAGATGAGTATCCCAAGTACCTCTAAAATCTGCGTACTTGTTCCTAGGCATAGCTAGGAATGGGTGACTTCGTCAGTCATTGACTACACCATTCGAGCGTATCCACTACCAACACTTGGTAACTTAGCTACAATAAATCCATAGTTATTTATCCCACTTCTACTTGGGTAACTTCATGTTTGTAGCCAACAATCCTGAAGACCCTTGATATTAATTTACTACTCTAGAATATGCTAATATACTAACTACCGCAACTAGCTAATCCTTCTCATACCAAGCCAACGATTACTTTCAACTAAATCCACCCCATATATCGCTCCAAGATGGATAGAATACTTTGTTCGTTATATGCCTCTTCAAATAGCCATGTCCTTAATCTTTCCAAATGGAGGTCCAAGTAAACCTTGTCCTAACTCAAATATGAACCACTCTCTATCTCTTTTCACACTCGTTGGGTCCAGCACGCACATCTTTGAGTTAAATCTCGGTTCTTTGCTTTGGACCTCTTATCTTATGCCACCAACATCCTTTCTAAAACTAGATCAGATCATCGTCATCTATCTCGAACTCATCTTGGCTTCAACTCTTCTTCCTACTCCTATGGTACACATCTACATTTGCCTTTCTCAGATGGTACTTGGCCTCGAAATCAAACTCAATAAATAACATCCATCCATCATCTTTGCCTCATGTTCAATCCTTCCAAGTGAAAGTGTGTTGGAGACATTCATGATCCGTATAGATTACTCTTCATGTCTCTTTCACTTATGCCTCTAGCATTCTAAGGCAAAACCTACGCGTTATGCGATGCCAATCCTTATATGAACTTTAGTTTTTGCGAAGTAACAAGCAATCACTTCTCCATTTCACGCATGCTTCCATATCCTTGCTTCGCGCGTCATAATTACTACGATATCGTCTGCTCCTTCCGCCAATGTCAAGATCGGCTCATTACCCATTTGATTCCTTCCACATCTAGATAGCTTCCTCTTTGCTCCGCTTCCACGTTGTTGGAAAATTTCACATACATCTTATCTTCCTTTAGTGACTCCACGATCATCTTCACGTACGCCCCCCCACCCACCACTTGCGATCTGCATATCCATGTGAGACTTCAAGTCGGTTTAAATATTGAGCATGTATCGTCTGATATGTTGGAAATAGCTTGTCAATATACGGCCATGCACACCTGGCTCATTAACTCCATAAAAATCGTTTGTGCATTGGTTAACCCAAAAGGCATAGCCGTAAACTTTAACGTGTCCATTACACATCCTAAAAATAGTCTTAACTACGTCATCCCCGTGCATCCCTCCCTGGTGATATTCACATACGAAGATTTTCTATTCACTCTTCTCGAGATATCTATGCACATGCCAAACTACCTCCACCTTTCTTCCTACCAAGCAATACAGACGCTTCCCATAACAAGTTACCATTAGAACCAACCCTCACCTTGCAACTCCTGCAATCATTCCAAACCTCTTGCCTTTCTAAAGACGTCAAACGACACGAGCCTTTGCAAATCGGCGCCGCTCCTTGTATTAATTCCATACGAAATCCTATTCTACGACGAAGGGTAAAACCACTAATCTGAGAAAACACTTCGAAGAAGCTCCACTTACTACTAAAGTATCACTAAATTTTTGCACTATATGCTTGGTACTCCTACGAGACCTCGCATCCTCTTTAGTTCGTTTCCTCACGAACCTTAAACACTTTTTAACTCACTAAGGTATTTTAACTACCTTCTTGTGGCATGCCATCCCAGCCTTATGCCTCAACAACCAATTCTCTCATACGGCTACATCAACGCTCCCATAACTAAGAGGTACTAAGTAAAACGAGAATTCTCTTAAATATCTAATTAGGAGCGTGAACTTATTCTATTCCGCTTCAGCTTCATATGATCGCACCACTCAGAAGATTAGTGACCTACATCAACTCTAGAACACGCCATGAGAATACCAAACTTCATGCACCATTTGGTATGGACCTAAAAATCACAGACGCAATCCCAAAGAAGAAACAACTGAATATATAAATCGACATTACGAACGAACCTCAGACCTTAACAAATGCCATCAGACGATGCTGAAACACCCAATGAATAGTTGTACCAGTACGTACGCCCCATTAATATGAAAAGATTAAGAACCTTTGTTCAATACTGACTTTATTACCCAAGGAAGAACTTTCCCTCCATAACCTTATACCAATCATATCTAAAAACAATAGAATCACCTTAGTTAATAATGCAATAATTTTAATGTAAAAATAACTAATTAATAAAATTTTCATAAATTATTTTAATTATTGTTTTGCATAAGAAATTCCAAAGATGTTTTTTTTAAATGTGTTACATTTTTATTTATATAATTTTTTTTAAAAGAGTTTTTAACCCCTAAAAACAATATGGTATCGACTACAACAAACTTACTTTACTTGTGGAATTTGTGACCCTCACAACAAACAAGAAACATCATGAGTCAGCAAAATAGACTCTCAAAATCCTTAAGTAAATTCAAATCAGAATATTAATTTATTTGAAAACGAACCGACAAGAACTCTTGCAAACCTAAACTAAACTCATAAGAACTCACCACTACAACGGTCATAGGAACGAACCAAAATAGTATCGCCACCTGTGGACAGGGGAACCCAGAAACGCCAACGAAGAACAATAGCCACTCAGTTCATGATGGGCCAACTAAAAATACCCCACGAGCGTTGGATATCTCAACGAACACGAGCAAACTAGAACCAACTTAGAGAAGCGCGACGATAACACCAACAGGGTAGATCCGATTCTTTCCGCAAATGATAGATGAGGAAACCTTACCATTACTCAACTTCAATCCTATTAATCGTCAATCTCGGTTGCGAAAAAGAATTCTCTCATAACCGTACAACCATCCTCAACCTGATCTCACATCACATCTACACTTTACATTATACACAACTATCCAGACTTACGCATCTTTACATAATACATACATAGCAACAATGATCAATGCAATCAAAGTGTCACAAGTCCACGTGTGTTGATGCCTTTATAAATTATGTTCGTGTGGACCATTAATTATATTGTGCACCTTTTTCAAAATGTACTTATTCCAAGACCACACATCTCAGATGATAACACACATCTACCACATAGCACTTCATAATAATCCAAAATTATAACTTCAACATGATAATCTACCTAACAGAAACGTGTGTGTAAATCCCGAATCGACAAACTGAAACAGAAGTCACATCGTGACCCAAAATATAAAATCAATCCTCGATTATAGCAACACATCGAGGTAGAAAACGAAATAAACTTATGTTGGGCCTTGCTTGGGTTTGACTTTTCTCTCTCAAAAGTTCCCCAACTCTGCGGGTCCAGTGAGGTAAACAATCTCCCAACGATATCTCTTAGGGGATAGGGGAAGACATGACTAAAACAATAGCAAATGGGTATATACTATTAAATCCCCATAATAAAATAGAATATATTTCATATTATATAGTAGTAATTCAAAATAGAAAGAATTCAAAGCTTTTAGGTAGCGGGAACATACGAATATATCGTACACCAAAATCACTTTGCCCTAAATTGTCAATATATAGGGACCGTAAGTCTATTGTTTAGGCTCAACCACCTAATTCTCTATAACCAAAGGCTCTGATACCAATTTGTGACACCCCGCCAAGGCAGAAACGCGAGGCGTAAACAAGAATGGATATCATCAAAACACATGGTGTCTATATAAAGAATACTAAAATGAAACTAAAGTAAAGCAAAGACACAAAGTGTCATAACAATACCCAAAACCTAATGGTGTCGCTTTATTACATGAGAAGAGGTTTCGTCAATCTAATATGACGTGAAGGAATACATAATCCAAACGATTGCATGCAAAAATATGTCTTCAAACAGAAAACATTAAATAACTCAAGAGCGAACATCCTAATGGTAGTCCTAGCGGTCATTCTAGCCACTTTATCTTAGCTTTCATATCCTCATGAACCTCACCTGAAAAAAATGATGCTTAAAACGTCAGAACACACTGGTTTGTGAGTGTCATATGTTTAAGGACACGCACAAATTCAGAATCTTAAAAAAAACAAAACTCAATTTGATGTGATATAACATAACATATTCATGCAGAACTATTTAAGCTGCTATCATACAACTCACTAGCCATCCGAAACAGGACGGAACGTGCCCACGATCCACATAACAAATCATGGGGTAATCCATTACCCTCCGATCGAAATGACACATAATGAAGTATTATTTCAACACTCCAGTTAGATTTAGAATGAGTAGAGTCACTACCCTCCAATCGAAATCACACAGAAATGGGATCTTATTTCAATCCTCTAATTAGATTTGGAATAGGTAGAAGCACTACCCTCTAACCGGAATCACACATCAATCACAACAACATTAAGCATATCACCTATAATAACCACATAAATGTTCATGCCTCAAGTAAAACCACATAATCGCAGCGATTAAACACATCTAAAATATCTTTGCATCATTTCCATCCTAATGTAAAACATTAAAAGTGGGACTATGAAACTTACTTGATGCTTAGCTTCCCAAAAGAATCCAACAAAAGCTTCACAAACACTTCATGGATAATCTAAACAATTAAACACACAATAAGCTACCATCAATTAGGCATTCAACCCAATATGATGTAACATCCACTATGATGGATATCTAAGCTATTTGCCATAGTTCTATACTTGTTTTAAACCTTTTCCAACTCTTATATACACCATTTACAATTCAATACTACACTTTAAATTTTCTGGATTAAAGCAGAATTTTACACTCACTTACGCGTCCTAAACGTACCACTTAAACACTTCCAAAATTCAAACCAAAATTCACCATGCTACATATATGTCTTATGAACCTCTCCTAGCTCTCCCAAAGTCATTACCCTTTTACAAATACCCTTAAGAAATTCCTTAATCCAATGTGTCCAGTTTTACGTTACAGAATCTGACCTTTCAAAAGCTATGACATTGGTTAATCCAACTTCGACCTCATTAGACCTTAGCCAAAAATTCAGGGACGCTCACACCACATATCGAGCTAACTTTCACGTGAGAGTAGAGCCTTCTAACTCATTTGTCAAGTATTTTTAGAAATAATCAAATACCCAACTTGAAATGGCGTCACTGTTATGCACATAATTTTGCGCTAACGACCATTTGGCCATCTTCCCCGTCATAAAAACTACGTCATGAGGCAACTGAGTGTGTTGGGAAAGTAGACTCTCTAGTTTCTCTCAAGTTATTGTAAATATTTTATTGATTTTTCTGATTGAGTTAGTGCTGTGACAAAACTGCCTTAACTTTCTGTAGTGAATTAAACACTCTTAATTCGCGATCTAGACCTAAATACATGATTAATCTTGTCAATCAATTAAGCAAACATGACTAACATTGCTTATAACATCATAACCTTCCAGAAAAACATCAAATGCCCTATATTAAAACCCTAATTTTTAAAACCCTATTTTACTAAACCCGCTAATCCATCAAGTTTAAAATTTACCTAAATTGAAAATTACTTAACTAGGGATTACACAAAGGATTAGAAATTCCTTAAAAGAAAACCTAGCTCTTTTTATTTTTTTTGGATTGGCCAAAACTGAATGAATAGGGGGGGGGGGGGGTGTGTAAACAAAGGGGGGGGGTTTTTGGGGGGGGGGATTAGTTTGGTATTTATAGGCCCAAGGAAATATTTAGATAATTCTAATTACAATTTGATTTCAATTCAAACTCTTTTTTTTCCTTTTCTAATTTTCTTTTTCCTTTTATTTTCTAAAATTTGGATTTTACTATTCATGCTTAAAAAAATATTTTTTTTTCTTTTCTTTTATTAATTAATTGATTATCTTTATACCTTAAGTTTTATAAAACCCTAAGCTAATTGTTAAACTCATTTGGCTTAAACTACTTTCTAAAAATAACTTTTCATTCTGAATTCACTTTCTAAAAATAAAAATAAATCTTTCAACAAACTCTCATATTTTAACAAATTATTTCTTTCACAAAATGACCACTCACTTCCCATTATATCCATCCACTACGACATCCTCATATTAACCAAAATAATTCTTTCAAAATACCAATCAATTTCATTATCACTATAAGTGATTAAAATGAAATTTCTTCATCAAATAACTCATTTCTCTTAACTTAACCTCGCATAAGATTAATTAAAATGCTCAAAACGGTACTACAACCCACTAGCCTACTGACGGAAGCTACTTTTTCCAGAAAACTTCCACGCCAATCGCTAAAATGACGAGTGGTACAATAAGCCCTAGTATTACAATGAGGTACTGATGATCTTCTTCCTGTGGAACACTCGCCAAATAACAACCAACCACCGCAACGAACACAACCGCAATCAAAGGAACGAGATACGACATTTTGATCTAAGGACGAATGAAAATTTTAACTAAGGAAACTTATTTTACGTTTTAACAAATTTGAGAAATTGACAAAGTATATATATAGAATGGAGGTAACGGTTCGCCACAATTCTAGCCGTTGGAGCCCCACTCGCCACTTTCGTCCTTTTCCTAACCCATGCCACGAATAAGACGCTTGAATTCAGGACAAAAGTTTCCGACTTAAAAGGGACTGCGACACCCCAATCCTATTTCAAACCCTTAAGGTAAAATCAATCACCGAAAAATCTTCGGATTGCTATTTAATCTCATAAAATAATTATCTTGGGAAAAAGTTTACAAATTAATAACACTATCCCTAAACCACTTTATGATACTGTAGAGGGACAGTAATCATGTTCACCCAATTATTCAATTCAGAATTATCACGCAAACACTTTAAAATGCTGTGTGGAGATAGTGGTCGTAAATCACTCAATTGTTCCATTCAAGATGTATCGTGGCAAGGCAACAGTCACGAGGCAAATATTTTTTTTATTATTTTATTTTTACGAAATATTGTGATACTACAGAGATCAAATGCATTCCTTAGAACTACCGGATTACTAACATAATAACTGTGGGTTTGCAAAAAAAAAGTGGAAGTACAAGTACATAGTTTAAGTCAACAATGTTTTATTTCAGACAATACAACAACACGATTACAGCAATCCTTAGATCGTTAATCCGACGACTCGTATTCTGAGTCGTACCTCACTACCCCAAATTCTAAAAAGAATGCATCATTTTTGGCTTGTTCTTGTCTAATTTTCTCCTCTTGTGCCTTTTTGTTCATGGCCTCTTCTTCCAACATTTCTTTTAGAGCTTCTTCATCCATACGGAGTTGATGTAACTCTTTCTCGGTAAGAGGGCAACTAGTCTGTGATGACGAACAGCCTATACCTCCGTGTGTACGGCCGGAGTATTTTTCCTGAAACCAAGCCAACTTAGCATCCATTTGTTTCTCTAGTTGTGCCGCCTTTCCATACATAGAAAGATGCAGCCTGCGATCCTTTTCAGAACTTTCTTTTAAAAACGTGCAAATCAAAGCACGGCTCTCTTGAGAAATGTCGTTGCATTTCTCATAAGCTTTTCTAAGATCGTCCCTGACGGCGCATGAATCTTCAAACTGAAAAGCCAAATTCAAAAGCACATCCTGACGACCCTTATCTTCGTTAATTAATCTTTGCACCAAGGCTTCGACTCCGAAATCAGTATGAGGAAGCGAACAGGCCATTTGAAGTATTTTTGTAGCAGGACTTAAGTTTGAAAATTTGAGAGGAATGAGGTGGTATTTATAAGACAAAAGGGGGGAAGGGAAATAATTCAAGATCTTGTCATTACTTCAACGGATATATTCCCAACATTTTGTCGTATCGGCTCGTCCCAATGATGACACATTCAATTAGGGATACGTAAGGACCAGTTTAAGAGCAAATACCCTCACTCGTTTGCAAACCCACAATCTCTTACAACGCCTTGATTTCAGGACGAAATCTTCTAACCTGGGGAGACTGTGGTACCCCGAAAGAAAATTTTGATCCGTCTTTTCGTTAAGTAAAATTTTTGTACTACAGGTTTGAAAATTTACCGTGAATCTCAATAAGAAGTCATCCTATGATCGTCATGCATTACTCCTGGTCACGAAAAGTTTAATTAGCACACGAATATCACCATTATTGCTCTTGTGTCTAAGAGGATATTTTAGAACTTGTAGCGATGAAACAATATTTATTTATACAATTGTCAAACGAAGTCATTTACTTAGATTATTTTCATGAAACCGTCTACGTTCAATAACCATGCAAACCTTTAAGAGAATTCAAAAGAAATATACACTTAAGAATGCATATAAACCAATATCAGATATATGCACATGCATATATATAAAACCAACTAATAATAATGGCAAAACATCCATCATCATAAATCCTTACACACTACCCTACCCACTTTCTTATTTTGAAAACACCTATCACATGATGCGTCTCAAAACAATCTGATACAATTTGAAATGGAAAAGATGAAAATAGTAGAAATTCTTTAATAGTATTAGGAAAGGAAAATCAGTCATTAGATATTTTTATATGGTGCAATAGTGAGTATAGTATACTCATCAATGAACATATCAGTAACCAAACCAACAATTGAGTATAAATGAGGAAACCATGCATGGACAATTCTATCACAACTAAAAATTAAAAACAAGAATTAAACAATACGGCCCGAGTGAGAACTTTCGTTGGGGTGCAAGAGAAGGGGACGACAGGATTATAAGGGAGTGGAAACCAAGAGTGGTTCGAGTTCTTATTATCATCAGTCCTTACTTAGACTACAAGCTTGGACTCGGTAAGTCGCCTCGTGGCTTAACGTCTACGCTTTATTATTTCCATCCCCTTGTAAACCTACGTACGACCCAAAACCAAGGCACGTCTAGCTTCGAAAAGCTAGACGAGGGCCTCGGCTTTGCATGACGTGTACACGACTCGCCTGGTATGAACCATGCTTGGTTCGAATGTAAGCACACATGTAAAGGCTGTGTTATGCCATGCATAAAATAAGTGAAGCATGGTAACACTAGTAAACAACATGTTATACGTAAGGAACTAGTAACGAAACCAAAGGGAAATTGCAATAAACTATAAACTCGTAGGTAATGTACTATGTTGGATCCACAAGGAAACTAATAAGGACATTGAGATTCCGTTAAGTTCGTTATAGAAAGTCTTGGGTTGTGACCTTGGCTTGTACAGTGAGCATGACCAGGTAAACAAGACGAACCATGGTGAGCCATTTGCTCGATGTTGGTGCATCATGGACACCGTAAAAAGTGAACCCATCGTGCTCGTTGGCTCGTACTAATGCCCCGTCATACTTGGCAAGTGGGTACAACCTGAGACGCGCACCCATCGCATGTCGACAACTACCACAGGCTGTTGCCTTTGTCGAGGCTGTTGCGCTGAGACATGGCAACAATAGCCGCTGTTGGGCTTGCTCTGGCGCACCCAGTGCCCTTGTGTCGTGACATTTAAAGACCTCATGACCGAGTATTCGAGTCAGACACCATGGGGAATTAAGGGAAGAACTAGACATATATATTTTCTCGTGATTAGATAGAAAAAGAACCACAACAGTGGTGATGAATCCAGTTGGGTCGCAGAGCAGGAAGCAGAAAAAATGACAGAGTACGGCCATGTAGGTTTGGGATTTTGTTTAAATAATGCTGTGATGTTTACGAACTTGCAGTGAATCCACTTCATTATAATTAGACTAGAAGAGTATGATACTTGCATGTTTCGAGCTCATGAGTGGATCTGCCGAACCAAATGGGTTGGTAAATACTTGAAGAGTCCAATGTTTACTTAAATAAGTGCGAAGATTAATGACATTTTTTTTTGATACACTTAGAAATGAGTAGCAATGAAACCGAGTTTAAATGGGTAAACAAACTTAACACGGTTTATAAAGCTTATTTGACACTAAAAATATTTTTGAAAACTTATTCGGGTTTTTAAACATGAAAAGTTATAAGAGTAAAAAAATTTAAAATATAAAGTGTATTAATTTATATATTTACTAATTTAGATAAATGGGGGGGGGGGGAAACTAAAATACGCTTTTTTGTATACTTAAGTGTATTAGTTGTAAATTAAAATCTTTAAAATTAATGAACGTGTCGAGCGACGTGTGAATGAAAATTAATGATTTCACAATAATATTAACAACTACGATATAAATAAATAAACGCACTAGAAAATATATATAAACTTATAACTTAAAAATAATGTAACATTTTCTTTAGATGCAAATCACATGGACTTGTAAATATAAGTTACGACGCGTGATAGTATAAATTCCGGTATAAGATACTTATAACTGTAAGGTCGTCCCTAGAGCCAACGGTTTAACCAACATTTTAAAAACATAAAACGTATTCAACAATAAACGACAATGCCCTTTTATGGACTTCATTTGCATAATTCATGCTCATGACATTTAAGATTTGAGATTGTAAACTCAGACTTGTATATATTACTTAGGTGTTTGACTGAGTCACTATTTGACGTTCATTGATCCATTATCAATTCTTAGACGATTAACCGACAAGTGAGTTTTCTATAGCCCCTACTTTCTATTTTAGATCATCTTTTGGGTGAGAACATTGCTTATTTTTACAGTGAACAAGTACATTTACTAATTTACTATTGGGTCTAAGTCCCTATTCGACCCAACTTACTATGTTGCCCAATTTATCATGAACCGTCAATTTCTTGATCAATTAGATTGGTTGAGGGAGCGCGAATGTTATGGATAGATCTATCGGGATTGACATCCCTATTTGTCTTAGACTGACATTAGTCAAGCAAACATAGTTTCATTTGATGGTAGTTACGGATGTCGAGGGTTGGGAGCATCTGCATGGGTCTTATCTATGATGATTACATGTTACGCTTCGTGTCATGGAGCCAGACAATAGTAAATACTTTTCATTGTGATATATAGGATTTCTATATTTCATGCTATGGTTATAAATCTTGTGGTTCATCACTATTATCAAACAACAAAACCTATGAACTTACCAACTTTATGTTGACACTTTAGCAATGTTTTTCTCAAGTGATCTATATTACGGAATATATGGAGTATGCCTTTTTATATTGGCATGAGCGTTCTATCTCTCGATGAATTCCACTTCAAGCATGAAGTCACAAAAACCCTTAATCTAGTCTTCGCTACAGTGAATTTGTATTATAAAAATATATAAATAACACCCCAAATTTTTTTTTTCCCCCCAAACCCCCCCCCCCCCACACCCTTTTATCGTTCTCCCCCCCCCCCCCCCCCCCCCCCCCCCCCCCCCCCCCCCCCCCCCCCCCCCACATTTTTGACAGATTGGTATTAGAGCCACTTGGTTATAGAGAACTAGGTTGCATTAGTAACTCTAGACTATAACTGGCTCTTAAGGACATATCAGAATAGCATATGCACTATCTATTACTATTCACTTCCTAAGTCAACAACTATTTAGCACGATATCATTAAATAACTAAAAATTGCAAACTTGTCTGTCATGGATAACATGACTACGCATTATCAATACATTCTTGGAATAAACATATCCTATGATTACGTATTCGTATCATCCTAGTGCAAGGAACCCTATGAATTCACCAAATAATTTAACCCTATAAAACCAAATATACAATACGAAGAATCAACTTACACAATATCTTATAGATTTTCAGTTAATTTAATCTTTACTATCTCATTGTTATAGAGTTACTTACATGAACAACTGGGTATACCTGCTAATCATCCGCCTCATTATTCACTACACAAGGATCCTTTGGTGCATCCGTTGGAAAATACTATACTACTATCATATTTGTCGGTATACCTTGAAAGTATTTCCAATGTTTACAAAACTACCAATTGCATGTACACTGAATTACACCAATGATTGGCGAATGTCACATCATCGAGAAACGTGAACAACAAACTCATAATGAGACGAAATTGAAAACACGCCCGGTAAGAGTAAGAGACAACAGTCGCAATTAGCAGTCACAAACTACGGGAAGAAATTTAAGACATAAAGCATTCTAGCCCCGGAGTTCAAGTAAAACATGAGCTCTACGGGTATGCACTATTGGCTGGAAATCCTACCCACACTATTCCGGTCACCGGCTTAGGTCTTAACATAAGGATACCACTCAATAATTGCGAATAAATTTCCAAACGAACAAGAAACATACCAATGCTTAAATCCAACACTCCTAGACATATCCTCGAGACATAGTATGCATAACCATTCAAAACGTGCAATACACCTTATCTCAAAAACAGATGGCACTCATAAGTTAATCCTTACTCAAATATGGAATATAAGAAGAAGAAACCCCATTTTATCGTATGCAGGGCGTAATATCTGAGAAATGTCCTCATCATTTCCTAGCTAAGTAACCTGCTCAAACTCCCCGGAACAGGAAGCCGCCAGCGGGACATTCCATTCCAAGAAGACTTGAGTCGCCAACCTCTCAGACAATCCAATGACCTGAACTGGAACTAATTTTGACCCCTGCTACAGGGCGTGGAACACATCCTAAGAAATAAAATAACCTCAGTGTTCCTTGCACTAATATCACAAGGCCGGGGCTATATCGAAAAGAAGCAGGTCACCATCATCGCCATTCTTTCCAGATGCCACTACTTTCTCTGATCGTAAACCAGCATCTGAAGCAACAAAACTCAACCCAGAAGACGTGACAGCCAGACTAGAGGACCTGGAAGTAAAGATTGACACTCTTCATGCAGACACTGAGGACAAGGCTCCTGATCTATCGTATTGCAGATTCTCTCGCAGCTTGCCAAGAATGAGATCGCAATTTGCAGATAAGGGTAGCTGAGCTCCGCAGGACAAGAGCGACTGAGGATCATGATCTGATTCATAAAATTTTAGCCCGCTCCGGCCTAGAAGCATTACAGCCAGACTCGCTATTAAAATGTATCCCGGCTTGCTAAGAACATCTAGGCAGAGAAATTAATAGACTTGTAGCTTTACCTTCATGAAATAAAAATTCTGCCCTAAAAAGTTTCTGAGTACATTATATTTGATAAATTTTGGAATCAAATGACAAGCATCTTAATGCACCAATGAAATGACACTATCGAAAATATTGCTAAGTAAGTATATCCATTACCCAACAGATGGAGAATACAATCATGTGCTTAGTAAACGGAGGTAGGGAAACTATTTCCAATGAACACTATGAAATTTAAAGGATCATTTCGAAAGACCCACACATTATGCTTCAAACGAAAAACAGTAACCCTTACCAGATTCAATTCTTTCTTGCACTATTCGACATTTTGTCAGTCCAAAATTCTTTTCATTCACAATCAATGAGCGCCTTTTCAATGAAAATAGAAATACATAATGCGTTTAAAGGCTTACCAGGTAATAACCTCGAATCATACCAAGATGCGAGGTGGGGTACATAGCAATATATGATTATAACGGGAAGGGTGAAACAATAAAATACACCACGCGAAAACCTATTCAATCAGATCCATAATATTTCTGTTCATAATACACAATTGCAAAATATAGGAAAGATTACAACAAAGATGTAAAAGGCTAAAACGACAGATACATCACCGCGTGAGAAGAAACACATCGGGTAGACCAGTAAAATAAGCGATGTGATGATTATGATCATAACGGGAGTGAAAATCTCGATTGGGAATCCCATGAGGATTGGTAATCGACAGTTTCGAGGAAGAGGATGAGAAACGTGAAACCGTGAAGTGGGTGATAAATTAAGATGAGGAGTGAGTAAAGTGAAACTTGAAAGATATAGGAAAAAGGGGGCGGCGTAGTGGGTAGGAGTTGTGGGGAATATCGATTTAAAATATTTAGGATGGACATAGTCATGTCTAGCAAGAGCGATCACAACCAAACCCTAAACTTCTAACAAAAGCATTTTTTTGAATAAAAACCTATAAGTTGAGATAATAATTTTACACATAGATAATACACACCATCATATGAAACGATATACACGTAGTAAGATAAACACATAAGGTGAACATAAACTTTCAGAGGACCACATGAGTGGTAGAAAGTAGCAAGGGAATAATAAACCACAAATCAACATATAACATAACATCATTCATCAGGTGTTTGGGAGACACGACAATTTATATACATCACGAGTCTCTGTACGACTGATGCTTACAAATCGCTAAATATAACTAAAGGAAAAGGGGATGTCAATGTAAACATTAAGGTATACATAGCCTGATCAATCTATGTATGAGTTAAGTCGACGAGAGAAGCTCAATAGTAAATCGATTTTAATAACAAAAGTTTGAACGCATACACCTTTTACTCATTCATCACATTAACAACAATACTCAAAGCAACTATGAAAGATTGCGGTTCATCAAAGATACATCATGAGGATTCAATCCTACATAAACGAAACAAAGTTAAAGATAAAACGTTTGACTATTCTTCCTGGAGGATTCAACATAAGATTAATTAAAATGCTCAAGGACAAAACGGCAATACAACCCGCACGCCTACTGGCGAAAGCTACTTTTTCTAGAAAACTTCTACGCCAATCGCCACGATGATGAGTGGCACAATAAGCCCTAGTATTACAATGATGTACTAGTGATCCTCTTCATGTGGAACACTCGCCAAATAACAACCAACCACCACAACGAACACAACCGCGATCAGGGGAACGAGATACGACATTTTAATCAAAGGACGAATGAAAAATTTAAGTAAGAAAACTTATCTTATGTTTTGACGAAGGAGAGAGTTAACGAATTATATATATGTGGAGGTATGGGTTTGCCACTTTCTCAGCCCGTTGGAGCCCCTTTCTCTTGCCTCTTTTGTTTTTTTTTAACCTATGCCGCGAATACGACAACTTGAATTCAGAACAAAAGACTCCGATATGAAAAGTCTGCGATACCCATAAAAAATTAAATCTGTTTTCAAACCTTATTAGGTAAAAGCAATCCCCGATAATTTTTGGATTGGTATTTAAATCCATATATAGAAATTATTTAGGAATTGAAAAGTTTACAAAATTGCTAACACTTTCCCTAAACACTTGATGATATTGTAGAGGGACAGTAATCGTGTACACCTCAATTATTCATTCAGTATTATCCACGCAAACACTTTATAATACTCGTTGTGGTAGACAGTATCCAAAATCCCACTCATTATTCCATTCAAAATATATACGCAAGCACTTTACAACATTGTGGCGAAACAGCAGTCAAGAAACAAATTTTTACAAAAGGCAAATGCCTTCATTAGAACTTACTAGATTACTAACATAATAACTGTTGGTTTGCAGAAGTGGAAATTCAAGTACATGGTTTAAGTCAACAATGTTTTATTTCAGACAATACAACAACACGATTACAGCAATCCTTAGATCGTTAATCCGACGACTCGTATTCTGAGTCGTACCTCACTACCCCAAATTCTAAAAAGAATGCATCATTTTTGGCTTGTTCTTGTCTAATTTTCTCCTCTTGTGCCTTTTTGTTCATGGCCTCTTCTTCCAACATTTCTTTTAGAGCTTCTTCATCCATACGGAGTTGATGTAACTCTTTCTCGGTAAGAGGGCAACTAGTCTGTGATGACGAATAGCCTATACCTCCGTGTGTACGGCCAAAGTATTTTTCCTGAAACCAATCTAACTTAGCATCCATTTGTTTCTCTAGTTGTGCCACCTTTCCATACATAGAAAGATGCAGCTTGCGATCCTTTTTGACAACTTTATTCTTAATACATGCAATCAAAGCACGACTCTCTTGAGAAATATCATTGCATTTCTCATAAGCTTTTCTAAGATCGTCCCTGACGGCGCATGAATCTTCAAACTGAAAAGCCAAATTCAAAAGCACATCCTGACGACCCTTATCTTCGACTCCGGAATCAGTATGAGGAAGCGAACAGGCCATTTGAAGTATTTTTGTAGCAGGACTTAAGTTTGAAGATTTGAGAGGAATGAGGTGGTATTTATAAGACAAAAGGAGGAAGGGGAAATAATTCAAGATCTTGTCATTACTTCAACGGATATATTCCCAACATTTTGTCGTATCGGCTCGTCCCAATGACGACACATTCAATTAGGGATACGTAAGGACCAGTTTAAGAGCAAATACCCTCACTCGTTCGCAAACCCACAATCTCTTACAACGCCTTGATTTCGGGACGAAATCTTCTAACCTGGGGAGACTGTGGCACCCCGAAAGAAAATTTTGATCCCTCTTTTCGTTAAGTAAAAATTTTGTACTACAGGTTTGCAAATTTACCGTTATCGCAATAACGAAGTCATTATATGATCAATCCATGCATTACTCTCTGGTCACGAAAGTTGAATTAGCACACGAATATACATTTATTGCTCTTGTGTCTAAGGAGGATTTTAGAACTTGTAGCGATGAAATACAATATTATTTTTTTCAAATTGTCATACTCGAAGTCATTTCTTAGAATATGTTAATGAAACATCTTCGTTCAATAACCATGACAAACGCTTTAAGAGAATTCAAAAGAAATATACACTTCAGAATGCATATAAACCAATATCAGATATATGCACATGCATATATATAAAACCAACTCATAATAATGGCAAAACATCCATCATCACAAATCCTTACACACTACCCTACCCACTATCTCATTTTGAAAAACACCTATCACATGAGTCGTCTCTAAACAATCTTATGATACCATTTGAATGGAAATGATAAGAAATAGTAGAGATTCTTTAATAGTATTAAGAAAGGAAAAATGATGACTAACAGTATTAGAAATTTTTACTATGGTGCAATAGTGAGTATAGTATACATTCAAATGCAACATCTCAGTAACCAAACCAACAAATTAAGTATAAATGAGGAAACCATGCATGGACAATTCTATCACAACTAAAAATTAAAGACAAGAATTAAACAATACGGCCCGAGTGAGAACTTTCGTTTGGGTGCAAGAGAAGGGGACGACAAAATTATAAGGGAATGGAAACCAAGAGTGGTTCGAGTTCTTATTATCATCATCCCTTCTCATCGACTAACAAGCTTTGGACCTCGGTAAGTTGCCCTCATGGGCTTTAATGTCTAGCTTGATTATATCCTTCACCTGTAACTACGTACGACCAAAACTATGGCACACGTCTTAGCTTCGACAAGCTAGACGATGGGCCTCGGCATTTGAATGCGTGTCACAACTCGCCTAGTACGAACCCATTGACATGGTTCGAATGTAAGCACGCATGTAAAGGCTGTGTTATGCCATGATTAAATTAGTGAAGCATGGTTAAATAGTAAACAAACATGTTATTACGTAAGGATTCTAGTATAACGAACAAAGGAATTGCAATAACTATAAACACGTAGGTAATGTACTATGTTGGCTCACAAGGAACTAATAAGCATTGAGATTTCACGTGAATCATTGTAGAAAGTCTTGGGATGTGACCTCGGCTTGTACAGTAAGCATGACCAGGTAAACAAGACGAACCATGGCGAACCATTTGCTCATTGTTGGTGCGTCACGGACACCATAAAAAGTGAACCCATCATACTCGTTGGCTCGTACTAATGCCTCGTCATACTTGTCAAGTAGGTACAACCTGTGACGCGCACCCAACGCATGTCGATAGCCACCACAGGCTGCTGCCTTTGTCGAGGCTGTTGCGCTGAGACATGGCCAAAGCAGCCGCTGTTAGGCCTGCTCAGGCGCACCCAGTGCCCTTGTGTCGTGACATTTAAAGACCTCATGACCGAGTATTCGAGTCAGACACCATGGGGAATTAAGGGAAGAACTAGACATATATATTTTTGTGAATTAGAAAGAAAAAGAAACCACAACAGTGGTGATGAACCTATTGCTGGGTCGCATAGCAGGGAAGCAGAAAAATGACAGAGTACAGGCCATGTGGGGTTTGGGATATTGTATAAATAATGCATGTGGTGTTTCCTACCACTTGCGTATAATCTACTTCATTAAATTAGACATAGAAGAGTATAGATACTTACATGTTTTGAGCTCCTGAGTTGGCTCAGCTGAACCCAAATAGGTTGGTAAATACCTTGACGAGCCAATGTTTACTTAAATAAGTGGAAGATTAAATGACATTTTTTTTTATAACTTAGAAATGAGTAGCAATGAAACCGAGTTTAAACGGGTAAACAAACTTAACATGGTTTATAAAGCTTATTTGACACTAAAAAAATATTTTTCAAAACTTATTCAGGTTTTTAAACATGAAAAGTTATAAGAGTAAAAGAATTTAAAATATAAAAGTGTATACGTTATATATATATTACTTAATTTGGAAAATGGGGGGGGAACTAAAATCCGCTATTTTGAAACTTAAAAGTATTAG
>BQNB010100084.1:1227-20499 GCA_026074375.1 Tanacetum coccineum | reverse complement strand
AACATGGAAACAAAGTGCTGTTATTTCACTCTAAATACAAATTTAAACAACCAAAACTCAAATCTAGATGACTTGGACCATACGTAGTAACGCATCAATATCTATCTGGATATGTTGAACTATATGGAAAAGATGGAAAGACGTTCAGTATTAACGGCCATCGACTCAAACTCTACCACGAAGAATGTAATGACCAAAGGGAAGAACTCACTCCCTTTTTTCACAAAAACTAAACCTCAAAAGTACGAGTCTAGCTAATGACTCTTTTAAAAATTATGCGCTTCTCGGGAGGCAACTCGTGCTTTAACTAAAGTGTGGAGGAGTCCCTCCTCTGTTCTCTTTTCTAAAAAAAAATAAAAAATTCTTTTTGTATGTTTTGCTTCTTTACTCTTTTGCAAGTAATGTATAATAGATCAGAAAATTATGATGTTTTCTCAAAGACAGGCTCTCGCAGCTACATCATATTATGCCACGGGAAGTATCGTTTTCCCTTAATTTTCCCTATTTTCTATTTTTACCAGTTCTCACATTGAGGGAAATGTTCAACTTAAGTGTGGAGTGGAGTCAAATAGGAAAAATTAAATATATCATTTCCTCTATGTTTAACATGCAATCTAACCACATTTTCAGCTGATAATTTCATTATTAAAATTAATATATGCTTTTCTTCCAAAATCTAAAAAATGTATACACTTAGTAAGGCAAATCCTACTCGGATTGACATCATAACTAGCACAAAAAACAATCCACTAAAATGCCACAAAAAAAACAATCCACTTAAACTGGTAGAGGTATATTCTAATTCTATACTAGCCTTTGGATGCATGTATCTTTTTGCCACATTTTTATGGAGCTGCGCGTAGTTTAGTAGTCTTCAGAACATATCATACTTGAATCATCAAATTTCTATGAACCACCCTAGAACCGCACGCCGCATTAAGTTAATTTGATAGGCAAATATGTATGATAAGAGGTAAAATAAAATCACAAATCACCAAATTCCATTATCTACAACAGCACGTCTATTTTCAGTGCTAAAATACCAAATACCCAATACCACCCAAGAATCTCAAGAACCTGTGCTCAATATCTCAACTCTGTGCCATCTAGCATAAGTTATCTAAGTATTTGTGTTAAAAAAATCTAAAAAAAAAAAAAAGAAAAAGTTCAAATTATGAAGTTGTTATAAGGCTCTGGCTTAGCACATGAAATTATGTATCATACTCACCCACATCATTATCACATTTTACCTATTTAAGATTTTGTCTAGGTGCTCACGCCGCAACGGGTATGTTTATGTGTCTTGTATAAGCCTATAGTAGCTATCTAGATTATGTCTGTGCGAATTAAGTGACTTCACAAATACAAACCCAATATGAGTGACTTGAGTGAATTTAAAATTAAACACATTCCCTATGTAAGGTGCTTAGTTATATGTTTATGCCTGAAACATTATAAAGCCAGTGAACTCTTGTTTAAAAATAATTTCTCCACGTCCACGATAAATGATCTTGTTTTCTCGCTTTGATTGCTTGAGGGCAAGCAATAGCTAAGTGTGGATGGATTTGATAACGCCTAAATTATACATGTTTTTGGCAGCGTTATTTATATATATTTCATCATTTCTCGTGATCTTTTGGTACTTAATAGCATGAAATATGTGCAGGTTCACTTGAAGACATCCCGTGCTCAAAATGATCAAGATACAAGTGTTTATGCTCTTCGAAAGACAAGTTAGAAGAAAAGAAATGATAAAAGCCTAAATCACAAGAATGTGCGCCGCACAATTTTATGTGTGCATCACACTTTTCAACGAATTCAATGAAGCCATTAAAGACATGAAGTGCGCTGGTTTCCCAAGAATGTGCGCCGCACTTCCCTTCAACATTAATGATATTTTCCACCAACTTAGCAAAGAACGCCGCATATTTTATAATGTGTGCTGCACTTCGACCCTTTCTCAGCCTATAAATAAAGGACGAAAATCAAGCCTTTCATACACTTCTATATCAATTCCTCTCCATATCAATTCTCTCTAAATCTCTAGGATTAAGTACAAATTTCTAGCGAAGACGAAGAATATTATAGTATTTAGTTAAATAAGGGTTTAGTACGATTCGGTACTTGTAAACAGATTGTGTTCAATCCATCTCCAATCTGATTATCATATATTTCTTGTTTCTCTACTTTACATTGTTATGAACACCATAGCCATGAGTGGCTAAGCTCCTTATGTCTACTCGATGATGTTAATATAATTAATAAGTAATTGGTATTTTTAAGATCTTATTAATCTTAAGCTTGTGTTGAAATCCTATCGTGTCTAATCTTATCAACTTTGTTAATCAACTTTGATTGTATACACATAACGGTATAGGTCAAAAGACCCGTTGTTTGCTATATTGTTTTAAAGATTTGTCTATGGTCTTTATCGTTTGGTTGGAGAAATCCGCTTATGTTATTTGATAAACAAAATAGATTTGACATAATATTAACTTGATTATTTGCGTGACACATCTGATTAAGTTTACTAATATAAGTCTTATGTTAAAACAAGTTAATTTGTGGAAACATTTTTTGATGAAAAAACCTTTTTATAAGTTAAGTCCTAAAAACCAAAGATCGTAATTATTACTGTTTCTTATGAATTATATGAAACTATCCAAGTAGTCATTCTCCTTTATTATTGAATCTATCATCAATCATATTTCATCTGAAAAAGTCTTTAAGTTTTGTCTTAAAACTTTTGATTATACGAACATAATCAAATCCTTGTGGACGACCTGATCTTACCTAAAATATTATACCACATACGTGGGTTATACTTTTATCGTGTGTTTACATTTAATAATCAGTATTTCTAGTTTTATAAATTTAAAGCTTTTGAAACACATCATGAATCCACAAGACTTGATTATAACAAAGGCGACTATGTTGCTCATCCCTCCCTTAAGGTTGTTAAAGCTGAACTGGAAAAGATTGCCACCAATGAGGCACTGGTACAAAACACCCAGTGATAAGTCATCCCATCCTATGGCTTGGAGGATCCTACTAAATCTTGTCATTCAGGTCCTCCGCGGGAATCATTCCTCTACAGAACAGTTGAATTCCATTCAACAGTTAATCTCCTACAATCTCCTCACAGGGACTAAGGTCTCCATTAAAGAGATCATATTCAGTGATCTCGTAACCAGGCTTATGGCCAAGTCTAGGCAAGTATATGTTTCCTATCCTAGATTTGTCTCCTATGCCCTAGAAGAGTTACTAGGTTCCAACTATCCTCAGGACCAAAAATTTAAGCGTCTTTAAACATCCTGAGTCATCAATCATACCAAGAACCTATCTACATTCATACCAATTGAATTGATGGCCTTAATGATTGAAGTCATCAATCATGAATCCTGAGTGACTCTACTTCCTTGTTCTAAAAAGAAATAGAAGAAGAAGACTCATATTGTGACTTAACCTAAACCCAAGTCACAGGGCCGTGAGGCTTCAGGAGCACTCCCTCAAAAGAGGAAAAAATCAAAGACTCAAACGACCACCCTTATTCAGGGCAGTATCAAACCACCTAAGGAGAAAGTGCAAATGGAGGACTCTAATAAAACCCATTCAGAGTTCTCACGCCAAAGTACTCATCCCCAAGATATAGATGGAAACACAAAACCCGCTATTAAGTGATTTGATACTCTACTCGATGGGGTCACTTGCAGCTCAAAGCCTTTGCCCAAGGGTAAACGGACTGATGCAAAAGACACAGGGGAAATAAACAACCTATTGATATGGGATCTGTAACACCCCGATATTTGACATATAGCAGCGGAATCTAATTTGGGGTATTACTTCAAGTCCAATGCTACTCCGTGCCATAGTTTGCTTAATTACCTGAGATAAACATGCTAAAAGGGTTAACACAACGGTTGAGTGAAATTCACAGTGTTTGTAATGTAATAGTTGAATACAAGTTATTGAAAGTGTAATAATTTCAACGAATACAATTATCATGGGAAAAACAATATTATATTATTGCACTAAGCTCATGACACCAAAGCCTTAAGTAAATGTTATTCATAAGTTGTTGCCCCGAGCGGGTGCTTTGCCAAACACCCAGAGTTACTCAAATGAAATGCGTTCGTTTGACATGGTAGTGCGTTGTTACCTACCCGGACAGGGAAGTTCAGTCCCAATAGATCTATTCATAGCATTCGCGCTTACTGAACCAGTACGTTCGGTTACAAGTAATTAAAGGTTCATGATAGTGGGGCCTTATGAAAAATAGAGGTACTTAGGCAATAATACATCAGGATAACATACAGTTGAAAACACTTGCATTCATGGTTTATAGCATGTATCTCCCCACGAAGTTTAGAAAACCTGTAAAAGTGGGACTATGAACTCACCTTGATAAGGTAGTTGATTGATTTGAAATTTAATTCAAATGAGAGTAAACGGCCTCGTCACGCAACCTAAGGTAATATGTCAAGTCTTAGTTTGATTGCAAACTTTATTTTATAAAGTTTAACGGTTTGTTATCTTGTGAAAACATCGTATCACTGTTCGGGCTATCATAATCCAGAGGTCATGTAGTAAACGTTTGAGGAGCTAGGACACTTTAAATCGTAAATCCAGCAACTCGTCAAAACGTCTACCCAAATGAAACCCCTCACATGAAACTCCCTAGTAACGTGATACGTTATAGATTAAATGATAAGATTTTATCATTTTAGGTTTCTTCAAAAGCTAGCGGATGATAAATTATGTTATATTTATAACATAATTGTTTTATAACGTTTCGATCGGTGAATGATAACGACAAATGTGTCGGGTTTTAATAAAGTCGAGTCTTATAATATTTAAATATATTTTTATAATTTATAAAAATATTACATTTTATACCTTTAAGAATGCAAAATGACAATATATACCCTTGGTTTATATATATTTACAAAGTTAATCCTTTTAATATAACTTTTAAAATCTTTAAACCCTTAACTTTAAAGAATGGTAAAACAAGCCCTTGTGATTTAAACTTTAGGTTAATTACAATTTCAGCCCCTTTAGTTATAAGTTTCAAGAATTTACAATATATACCCCTTTGCATGAAAACATTTGCGAATTTAGTCCAAAAACCATAATATTGATATTTTTGATTTAGAAATAAATTTTGCAGGTTATAGCTTATTAGAATAAGCTAAAATAAGTTAAGTTTACGAGCTTATAGCTTATAGAAAGAGCTTGTGTACATGAAATACCAAAATGGGTACGTTTGGTTTAGGAAAACCAAACCGTATGGTTTTGTTGGTTCAAGGCTTGAACAAAGGACTTACACATGATCTAATAAAGCTAATGAAAGATCTAAAATGAAGCAAGAGCTTATAGAACAAATGGAATGACTTACAAACTTGAAAATGGGTCGTAATAAGGGTTTTGGGTTCGTACGCCTAGGAAATGGGTTTCAAGGCTTCTTCTTCTTGATTCTTGGCTTCTAAGGGCTTGGTATCTTCTTATACTTCTGCTAGGGCTTGGCTTGGACTTGTTTAGATCATGACTTGAGGTAATATGAAGCTTTGATGGTGATTTGAAAATGTATGTATGTATGCGTGTATATATAGTGTAGAAAACACTTAGGGACCAAGTTAAGAGAAGTAAGGACCAAGTAAACTTGGTGTGGTGATCAAGGAATGTGGAGTAGGGACCAAGGAAAGCTAGGAACTAGTATTATAGCTTAGGATGAGGTGGTGAGAGGTGTATGAAGGTTCGGTTAACAAGGGGTGACAAGGAGAAGTTTTCTTGGTGCACAAGGGTGGTGATGGAGGTGGTAGGGTGCTAGGTTGATGACAAGGTGCTGAAGGTGGTGGTGAGGTCATGGTGCTTGAGGTGCTAGCTTGCTTATAATTAAGTTTAGAAGTAGTTTGGGGGTGGCGAGTTCATGGCTGTTTTTGGACAGCCAACATCGGTCCTGGTAAAATGGTTGTCATTTACAAACCGTAATTCCGATTATGCTCAAACCAGTGAGCATGGTTAGATATTTGAGTCCTCTACAACTTTTAGTTTTACATATTTAGGGGTCACTATACAAAAATTTAGAGATAACAGCCATTTACTTCAGGTGTGCAGAATCTACGCACTTTTGCCATTTCGGCTATAACTAATTCATCTGACATTGAATTGGGTTGAGTCAACAGGAAAAATGATCACAAGACAAAGCCTATTGATTTTTTCTAGATCCTTTGTTTTATCAACGGATCAGATTCTGAAAACAATGAACTAGTTTAAGGGTGTAACGGGTTTGCTAGGGTTTTCGGGTTTAAGATTAGGGGTTAGGTTTTAAGGTTAGTGTAGGACTAGTTAAGGTTAGGGTTTAAGAGAAAAATTTGCATTGGAAGCTTGTAACATGTGCTTAAAAGGTGGTACGAAATTCCTAAAGAAATGGAGGGAAAATGAGCTCATTTGAATTCTATGCATAGTCGAATTATACTTTGAGCTTTAAGGAGTTGTACCAAGGTTTTGGAGGGAATTAATATTAAAAAATTATGCATTGTACACTTTTACACTTGCTTTGATAGCTTGTACATTTATTTTATACGTAAACATTACATAAAGTTAGGGTTTTGATATAAACGTTAATGTTTAATGCTTGTTTTGAAATAACGTTTTGAAAAGTATGTTAAATGGGTAACGTATTTGGTAAAAATGATATTAGAACATAGACATGACATATTAGGACGTTTACTTGCTATAAACATAGATATAGTTGCCATTGGTAGGTTACTTTGGTTATGCAAGTTACGTTGCATAAAGAGTGGAATAAATCAAAAATATTCCTGTGAAAATGGTTGTACTTAATTTAATAAGTATATATTATATTGATGAAAATTACATCTAATTTAAAAGATGGATAATTACATTAATGAAAATTGTGGGTTGTTATTGTCTCCCTCCCTTAAAAGAAATCTTGTCTCGAGATTTAGTTGGATACAAGAGTGGTGTTTGAGAATAGATGGAGATACTTAACACGGATTTGATCTTCACATTCCCATGTAAATTCTGGTCCTCTTTTAGAGTTCCATCTTACTTTAACTATAAGGATATGACTCTGTTTTAGTTGCTTGACTTCTCGATCCATAATTTCTATTGGTTCTTCCACAAAGTTGAGCTTATCATCAAGCTGAAGTTCTTTAATTGGAATGACAATGGATTCGTCAGATAGGCATTTCTTTAGATTAGAAATGTGGGAAGTACTATGGACATTACTGAGCTCTTCAGGAAGCTCTAGTTTGTATTCCACTGGGCTAATCCGTTCAAGGATTTTGAATGGTCCAATGTACCGAGGGTTAAGCTTTCCTCGCTTTCTAAAACGAATGACACCTTTTCGAGGTGATACTTTCAACATAACATGATCTCCAACTTGAAATTCTAAAGGCTTCCATCTTATATTGGGATAACTTCTCTGCTGGTCTTTTGCAGCTTGCAAGCATTGTCGGATTTGAACAATTTTCTTGGTGGTTTCATGCATTATTTCTGGTCCCGTAAGTTGAACATCTCCAACTTCGGCCTAGCAGATAGGTGATCTGCACTTTCGACCATAAAGTGCCTCGAATGGTGCTGCCTTAATACTGGTATGGTAACTGTTATTGTAGGAAAGTTCTACTAATGGTAAGTGTCTTTCCCATCCTTTTTCCAAAATCTATAACACATGCTCGAAGCATATCTTCGAGTGTTTGGATGGTTCTTTCACTTTGTCCATCAGTCTCGGGATGATATGCAGTACTCATGTCTAATTGAGTACCCAAATCACTTTGGAATGATTGCCAAAATCTGGATGTGAAATGACTGTCACGATCCGAGATGATAGATATTGGCACGCCATGCGAGGAGACTATTTCTTTGATGTACAACCTCGTAAGGGTTTCCATACTATATGTCTCTCGGCTAGGGATGAAATGTGCGGATTTGGTAAGGCGATCGACAATGACCCAGATTGTGTCATGTCTGTTTGAGGTTTTGGGTAGTCTTGTGACGAAATCCATTGTTATTCTCTCCCACTTTCACATAGGAATCTCTGGTTGTACCAGTAAGCCGGATGGCTTTTAACATTCAGCTTTAACTCTAGAGCATGTTAAACATTTTCCAACATATTCAGCGATGATTGCCTTCATGTTAGGCCACCAATAGAGTTTCTTTAGATCCTGATACATCTTGTCAGAACCTGGGTGAATGGAATACTTTAATTTATGAGATTCGTGCATGATCAAGTCCCTCAGATTACCAAAGATTGGTAACCAACTTTGATTCTTGATACATCGGGTTCCATCAGAATGTATGTCAAATGCTTTGCTTATTCCCTCAGTATAAGTTCTCAGCTTTGATGTTTTCTTCTTTGATTGCCTCAGTTTGGGCTTTGAGGATTTGTGATGGTAACTACTCCTATGCTTACTGGAGATAGACTCCTATGCTAAGTGTCTTTGTTGTGTTTGTGCTAAGTGCTTCTTGCTTTCGAGCCCAAGCCTACGTTTGCTTAGTAAGGTTGCTTCTTTTTATATCTCCTCAAAAAAAGAAAGGCAAAAGCTTCCTTCCATGTCCATGCGATGATCCACCTCTCTCCTAGGTGGAAGTCTCTTTGTCTGGTGGCTACCAACTTTCAGAATGTCATATGTGATCAATGAAACTATCTACTAGGTTGCTATCCCAAGACGCCATTCGGCATCTTCTTAGCAGCAAGTCATGAGTCCCATCGGGGCGAGGGAGCTGGCAGCTCCTTGGTGCACTACTTGTCCACTTCCCTGGGAGTATATTAGAATCATCCACGACTAAAGTGGTATCATCACCCTTTTGTTTATCTTTTGGGTGAAGAGTCATGACTAATGATCTAACTCGGAGTGATTTGATTTGTTCCTTCTGGCTTAAGGCATCTACTACAACATTTGCCTTTCTAGGATGGTAGCGAATCTCACAATCGTAATCTGCAAGCAATTCTAACCAATGGCTTTGTCTCATGTTCAATTCTTTCTGATCAAGAATATGCTAAATACTTTTATAATAAGTAAACACAATACACTTTGTGTCATACAGATAGTGTCTCCAAATTTTAAGAGCGAACACTACTACTCCTAATTCGAGGTCGTGTATGGTATAGTTTTCTTCATTAGGCTTAAGTTGTCGGGATGCATATGTAAAAACTTTTTCTCTATGCAATAACACTACTCCTAGGCCTTGATGTGATGCATCACACTAAATAACAAAATCGTCGTTTCCTTTTGGAAATGCTAAGATTGGAGCTTCACACAACTTTTGCTTTAGTAGTTGGAAAGCTGACTCTTGGTCTTCTCCCCAGATATACTTCTTGTTTTTCTAGGTTAATTCAGTCAAAGACTTTGCGATCTTCGAAAAATCTTTGATAAATCTCTGATAGTATCCGACGAGTCTTAAGAATTGGCGTACTTCTGTAGGTGTGGTAGGAGATGCCTAATTCTTAACTGCTTTAATCTTGGCGGGGTCAACATGAATTCCTTGACTATCAATTACGTGCCCAAGAAACTGCACAATACTGATCCAAAAATCACATTTTGAGAACTTGGCATATAATTTTCCTTTTGTTGGAGTAATTCCAAGATAATTCTCAGGTTATTTGCATGTTCTTATTTGTTACGAGAGTAGATGAGAATATCATCGATGAACACTATCATAAATTTATCCAAGTATGGTTTGCACACACGGTTCATGAGGTCTATGAACACAGCAGGCGCGTTAGTTAAACCAAATGGCATTACTTGAAATTCATAGTGTCCGTATCTCGTTCTGAAAGCAGTCTTGGGAATATATTCGTCCCTTACTCTCAGTTGATGATAACCTGATCTTAAGTTAATCTTCGAGTAAACACTCGAACCTTGAAGTTAGTCGAATAAATCATTGATCCTGGGTAATGGGTAATGATTCTTTATGGTGAGTTTATTCAGCTCACGGTAATCGATACACATTCTGAAAAATAAGAAGAAAGATGGATCTCCTGGATATATACCTTTCGGTTTTTATACAGGATATGAGGCTTAGTCGTGTTTTACTTCGATCACCTCGGATGATCAAAGTTTCACCGTCGATTGGAATGTGGACGACTTTCTTGTCATAGAGAATTTTGGCATGATACTTGGATAACCAATCCATACCAATGACGACGTCGAAACTACCAAGTTTAATCGACATAAGATCCATTTTGAAAGGTTGGTTTAACAAAATCAGAGTGCAACCCTATATAACGGTATTAGTGCTTACTTGGTTTCCGTCAGCCATTTCGATATCGTAAAAGGTATCTATTGTAATGGGTGGGATATTTAGCATAGAGGCAAGAGATATGGATACGAAGCTTTTATCAGCTCCAGAATCAAATAATACTCTAGCTAGATGTTGGTTTAGAAGGAACGTACCCGTGACTACGTTCGGATCTTGGTGAGCGTTCTTGTCCCTCATCAAGTATGCTTTTCCATGGGCATTGTTGTTTGCTTTTGGGCACTGATATTTGTAATGCCCTTTCTCTCCACAGGCATGACAAGTTACTGACACTGGTTGCAGGTTGCTTCTAGTGGCTGGCCCTTTGCTTCTACAGTTCCTGGTCAGATGACCCACCTTGTTGCAAGTCTGACACCTGATAGTGCAAGGTTCTGTATGATGTAGGGTACATCTTTTACACAAAGGAAGGTTTCTAGTATACCCTTTGTTTTTAGTTGGGGTGGCAGCACAAGCCCTGAAGGTTTCTTGCCTTCTACTCTGTTGTTGTTGGTAATCATTGTTGCGGTTGTTATGGTTGTTCTGGTAGTTGTTGTTGTTGAAGGTTCTTCTATCATCAAACTTTCGTTTGTGATCATTGGTTCCTTGCACAGAATTGTGCTTTGTTACCTGATCCATCAACCTCTGGGTTATGGTAATGGCTTCCTCCAAAGTTTGAGGCTTTGAAGCAGTAACGGTTCCTTTAATACTATGGGGTAGTCCCCCGATGAAAACTTTCAGAGCTGCGACAACACTATCAGCAACTAGTTGCCCGATGACAGCCTGAGTCATGGCTGGTGCTGCCGATGTTGATGTCCTCTTGGGAGCCATTCTATCAACATTTACACAAAATAAGATTAAGTCATTGTCATGCTATATCATTTGTATGGATTCTTATTTTGTGTTTAGATACTTATTCAGTACAAGTTCTAACAAGAAATAAATTATTTGTATTGTAGGATATAACGGAATAAATTCTGGAATTGATATTCTAAAGAGTCATCTAAACTCATTTAGGTTTCTAGGGGACTGGTTCATTTCTTAGTGGTTTTTGTATGATCCATAATGAGTTATCTAACTCTGCAAAGATAGACTCATCTGGAAGTCTTAGATTCCAAAATTTTTATGCTCAACGTCTTGATTATTAATCATATCCATGATACTTAGGTATATAGATTTGAGAAAACCGGATGGCAAGAGAATCATAGTAATCCAGGATAAAGATATGAGTTATCACACTACAGAATATAGGATAGACAACCACGACATGGATATCATGAAACAGCGAGGTATAATGGGATCACCACTGTATTAAGTCATAAACAACTTATCTACATAATTTACATAATCAAAATTTGACAAGTGTCGTTATTTATGCCACACATCCAATGGTTGGATTCTAATAAAAGGTGTAAATGATAAAGATCTAGTCTAGTAGTATGGTGGTCCTCCTTTGTAGTTCTTGAGCTCATGGATTGTATCCAAAAAGACTCTTCCTATCTGATTGGTGGTGAACCTAGATATCTTTGATGATTAGTTCTAGAGTAGAAATCATGAAGCGAGCAAAAATAATATTGTCATTATGTCTCATTTGCTTTCTCTGAAGTCCAGCAATCTGAGCACGAGCTTTTTGAAGTTCGGTTTTTAGTTTGTCAAAATCTTGTTGTATGATTACTTGACCGTCAACATGACCTTCCATTTCCTCAATGTGTTCAAGAGAGAGCTCATCTAAGTGATTTAAAATATCTTTGATTTGTTCCTCATGACGTTCCAAACTCATTTTATGAGAACTTTCTCCAATCTCAAATACTTGAGGTAGAGCAGAAATAGAGGAGGATGATCAGGAACGGTCTCGTTTCTTAGGTGGTAAAATCTCTTCAGGAAGAAAGAAATTTTGAGGATCAAACATTGGTGATAGTGGTATCATTGGAGACAGAGGCAAAACAGTTTGTGGAGCATTTGAGCTTGTCGTGGAATTGGTGTAATCCATTACTAGTAGATATATGCTTGCATAACTATTATTATACGGATCATCGTGGAAAGGTGAGATGGCTAGAGAGGCTAAAAGATACTTAGATAAATCATCTGAAGGATCAGGAGAGGTGTTTCCCGATGAAGCTAAGGAATAGTCTGGTGAAGACGGAGTATAGTTAGGAGTAGTTGTAGAGGAAAAAGCATCCTCAACATTGGAATCAGATGGGACGATAATAGGGTAGATATAGTCGGGAGTGTTTAAGACATATTTCTGGAAACACCAGGTATAATAATAATTAGTTATTTATATATTAGTATAAAGTTATGTATCATTTTACATACTATTCGGGGAAATGTAGTGGCACGGAAGAACTTTTCTTGGATAGATAAAGTAGTATGTTAAGGTTTTAACCTTGTTCGCTTTAACCGCAGCTCCCTTGATAACAATTTGTATAACCCGGGGGGTTATTTGACATATAGCAGCGAAAGCTAATTTAGGGTATTACTTCATGAATCATAGTCACAATAATACAAAAAGACTCAAAGAGACGTTTTTAAAAGATAAGTTATCATTCATTATTCATCAGAGTTTTTCCAAACAGAGGTCCCAATATACATTTCAAAACATAAAGTTAAATGATAATAGGTTTGGACGTCCTCAAGTCCAATACCACTCCGTGCCATAGTTTGCTCAATTACCTGAGATAAACATGCTAAAAGGGTCAACACAACGGTTGAGTGAAATTCACAGTGTTTGTATGTAATAGTTGGAACTAGTTATTGAAAGTGTAATAATTGCAACGAATACAATTATCATGGGAAAAACAATATTATATTATCGCACTAAGCTTATGACACCGAAGCCTTAAGTAAATGTTATTCATAAGTTGTTGCCTCGAGCGGGTGCTTTGCCAAACACCCGAAGTTACTCAAATGAAATGCGTTCGTTTGACATGGTAGTGCGTTGTTACCTACCCAGAGGGGGAAGTTCAGTCCCAATAGATCTATTACGGCTATTTCGCGCTGTATACAACACTGTACGTCGGTTACAAGTACTATAGTGGTTCATGATAGGGGGCCTGATGGCAATAGATGGTACTTAGAAAAGTGATATTAATCAGGATAGCATACAGTTGAAAATACTTGTATTCATGGTTTATAGCATGTATCTACCCACGGAGTTTAGAAAACATGTAAAAGTGGGACTATGAACTTACCTTGATAAAGTAGTTGATTGATTTGAAATTTAATTCAAATAAGAGTAAACGGCCTCGTCACGCAACCTGAGGTAATATGTGTCAAGTCTTAGTTTGATTATTCTCTAAAGCTTTATTGACGTTAATTTAGTTTATTAATTTATGAAAACATCGTAACACTGTTCGGGCTATCATAATCCAGAGTATGTAGTAAACGTTTGAGAGCTATGACATTTATAAATCGGTAATTCTAACAACTCGTCAAAACGTCTACCCAAATGAAACCCCTTACATGAAATTACCTAGTAACGTGATACATTATAGATTAAAGGATAAGATTTTATCATTTTAGATTTCTTCAAAAGCTAGTTGATGATAAATTATGTTATTATTATAAATAATTGAATTTTACTAGTGTTTACGATCAACGAATGATAACGACAATGTGTCGGGTTTTAAATAAAATCGGAGTCTTATCATATTTATATATATTTTCTATTAATTTTTATTAAGAATTCGACATTTTATACCTTTATGAATGCAAAATGGCAACATATACCCTTGGTTTATATATATTTACAAAGTTAATCCTTTTAATATAACTTTTAAAATCTTTAAACCTTTAATTTTCAAGTATGACAAAACAACCCCTGAAGTTTAACTTTAGAATAATTACAATTTCAGCCCCTTTAGTTATAAGTTTCAAGAATTTACAATATATACCCCTTTGCATGAAAACATTTGCGAATTTAGTCCAAAAACCATAATATTTATATTTTTGATTTAGAAATCAATTTTGCAAGTTATAGCTTATTAGAATAAGCTAAAATAAGTTAAGTTTACGAGCTTATAGCTTATAGAAAGAGCTTGTGTACATGAAATACCAAAATGGGTACGTTTGGTTTAGGAAAACCAAACCGTATGGTTTTGTTGGTTCAAGGCTTGAACAAAGGACTTACACATGATCTAATAAAGCTAATGAAAGATCTAAAATGAAGCAAGAGCTTATAGAACAAATGGAATGACTTACAAACTTGAAAATGGGTCGTAATAAGGGTTTTGGGTTCGTACGCCTAGGAAATGGGTTTCAAGGCTTCTTCTTCTTGATTCTTGGCTTCTAAGGGCTTGGTATCTTCTTATACTTCTGCTAGGGCTTGGCTTGGACTTGTTTAGATCATGACTTGAGGTAATATGAAGCTTTGATGGTGATTTGAAAATGTATGTATGTATGCGTGTATATATAGTGTAGAAAACACTTAGGGACCAAGTTAAGAGAAGTAAGGACCAAGTAAACTTGGTGTGGTGATCAAGGAATGTGGAGTAGGGACCAAGGAAAGCTAGGAACTAGTATTATAGCTTAGGATGAGGTGGTGAGAGGTGTATGAAGGTTCGGTTAACAAGGGGTGACAAGGAGAAGTTTTCTTGGTGCACAAGGGTGGTGATGGAGGTGGTAGGGTGCTAGGTTGATGACAAGGTGCTGAAGGTGGTGGTGAGGTCATGGTGCTTGAGGTGCTAGCTTGCTTAGAATTAGGTTTAGAAGTAGTTTAGGGGTGGCGAGTTCATGGCTGTTTTTGGACAGCCAACATCGGTCCCGGTAAAATGGTTGTCATTTACAAACCGTAATTCCGATTAAGCTCAAACCAGTGAGCATGGTTAGATATTTGAGTCCTCTACAACTTTTAGTTTTACATATTTAGGGGTCACTATACAAAAATTTAGAGATAACAACCATTTACTATAGGTGTGCAGAATCTGCGCACTTTTGCCATTTCGGCTATAACTAATTCATCCTACATCGAATCGGGTTGAGTTAACCGGCAAAATGATCACAAGACATAGGGCTAAACCTAATATTTTTCACTAATTCCCAAAGCTATGATTTTTTCCTGATCCTTAAATAAGTCGTTTATCAACAGATCAAATTCGAAAACTATGAATAGTTTAAGGGTGTAACGGGTTTGCTAGGGTTTTCAGGTTTAGGATTAGGGTTTAGGTTTTAGGGTTAGTATAGGACTAGTTAAGGTTAGGGTTTAAGAGAAAAGTGTGCATTGGAAGCTTGTAACTTGTGCTTAAAAGGTGGTACAAAATTCCTAAAGAAATGGAGGGAAAATAAGCTCATTTAAATTCTATGCATAGTCAAATTGTACTTTGATCTTTAAGGAGTTGTACCAAGGTTTAGGAAGGGAATTAATATTCAAAAATTATGCCATTGTTACACTTTGTTCACCATCGCTGTGATAGCTTGTACAATTATTTTTATATGTAAACATTACATAAAGTTAGGGTTTTGATTATAAACGTTATACGTTTAATGCTTGTTTTGAAATAACGTTTTGAAAAGTATGTTAAATGGGTAACGTATTTGGTAAAAATGATATTAGAACATATACTTGACATATTAGGACGTTTACTTGCTATAAACGTAAATATAATTGGCATTGGTAGGTTGTGTGAGCTCGTTTACTTTGGTTATGCAAGTTACGTTGCATAAAGAGTGGAATAAAGCAAAAATATTCCCGTCAAAATGGTTGTACTTAATTTAAAATGTAAATATTACATTGATGAAAATTGCATCTAATTTAATAGATGGCTATGGGATAGCGGGTAATTATTGTTAGTAGTAATAAACTAAAACTGTCATATACAGTTCTACTGCTATGTATGTCTGTAAAATCAAATAAGGGCGGGGCTTAAAGAAATGGTAAAGATATGATGTACTACTGAATTTTTAATAGACAATTTCTAAGCATGTAGTCTTTTGGGTAACCCTGACCCAACCCTTTTCAGCAAGTACTTCTTTGTTGTTTTTAGGTGATCGTTAAGGCGGCAATTTAACGTAAGGCTATACTCTTGGGGTCCGAAAATGGCTTTAGTATTTGACACTCCAATTATGTTATCAGGTCAAATTTTTTCCAAATATCAGCAATATAAACGTGATAGAAACTTATGGCTAGAGTTAAGGGGTGTTTGGTTTTACGGTTTAGAACTTTTTTTTGCCATACAACTTACCCTCGGTTCATTAACTGCAGGATGGTGATGAATCGAAAACATTTTTCGGCGAGTGGTTGTGGAGCGACAAGGAGAAAAAAGGTTAGGCCACCATACCAAATAAGTATCCATTGCTCACCATTTTTTTGACATATATACATGCTTTTTTAATCTTTATTCCACTATGTATCACCACATGAATTAAACATGTGTGACATTCCGTTCTAAGTTAATAAAAAAAGCATACCTCAGTAGATACAGAGAGGTTACCTTTCTTTACGAGTTGTGGAAATATTTATTCTTTGGTAACTAAAGGTCCCAAAATCAGAGGGTTGAGTGTATTTAACCCGAAACACTTATTCAGTTATTCTATAAATAATCTGAGTGTCAAATATGATTTCCAATAACAGTCAAAAACAAAATTTAGGAGGTTTTATGCCTTAATTTTTTTTAACCCAGTTAACCCATCAGATATGAAACATAGCCTTAATCAACTCATTTATGAGTAATGGGTTGCAACTGGAACCTCTATTGGCAGCATACATATTTGTTTTGTATAGTTATGATAACTCTTTCGGAAGTTTTACTAATGTATAAACGTTTCTGTTCCTTACTATTCGTGAACGGTTGCTGAGGCAGATGGAGGTTACTGAAGTTTTATTGTTATTTTTTCATCTTAAGTATACTTCTCTGTTAACATCTAATAGGAAATTGATTCGTACACTTCATGTTAAAGAGTGACACCAAGGGGTCTGCAATGGGGCAGGATGGATCTGCTAGCAAAAAGAATCAAATTAGCAAATCACTACATTTTTTGGTACCTTAGTCTAATGTTATCTAATCATCATCTTCATGAATGTCTACAGCTTGCTACTCAAGGGTTGTATTCACAGGGTCTGAACTACAGTAGGTCACATATATCTCTCTCCCCTATGTTTATATGTGTATGAGTGTGCGATCTAAAAATTTCAGAGGGTTTAGGATGTTTTAAAATAAGAAATTGAATGTTTATGTAACATCTCGATGCTAATTTACTGGAAGGGTAAAGAGTGTGCAGTCATTGTGTTATTACCAGTAAGAATGACGAGTAACTAACCTTAGCTATGATAATATAGAAGTATGTCCATTTATTTGCGACAAACTAGCCCTCTAACATTAAACATCAGATTAGGCAACAACAAAACAGATTATAGATGCCATTCTCATCACTAGAAATTAAACTCTATGGTGACCACTGTCAAGTTTCTTTAATTCCTTACCACAAATGCATTTAACGTAGAATCACTTCTACCTGATGATATAGAAGTAAGTTGCATATGAAGTTTAATCATTACTCAAATCTTTATCACCAACCAAATGGAGGGTCCGTACGATGCTTAACACATATATAAAGTTAATAGAAAGTTTAAGATGAAGGAATAGCGACAAAACTAACATGAAGAAGGTCCTCTGTCATCGTGACTGCATACTTAATAACATAAAGCTAAACTATCCACAAGTGACATATTGCGATCATCACTACATATAACCAGTTCAGTCCAAGTTCGGTCCAGGATACTCTTTTAAAGATTTTGCTCATTCATGTTAAGGAAAAAACTTCTGTTATGCATATTTACCAAATATAATTACAAGAATTGTTTTAGTAAATATCCAAATATTTGTTGTGTGCTGACTTTTAGCCAACATGTTGCTTATATAGTACATGATAATTAGTCTCTGCATTCCCATCCTTTTTAAAACTTTAAGGACATTTAGCCGAACCAAAAAGAATATCAATAGTACTTGAATTGAGCCACATGTGAGGAAAATTTTGATTGAGCTTTTTTTTGGTTTTGAAAAGAAATAAATGGTCAAAGTACACTGCTAAGTAGTACTTATCTTTCAGAAGTATATCGGGCACTATCAAGTATGGCAGTATAGCTCTCTATAAAGTTAATAAAAATGGAGGGTCCGTACGATGTTAAGTATGCAGTAACGATGACAGAGGACCTTCTTCATGTTTTTCATGAATATTGATTTCCTGAGTATTTTGACTCTTTTTATGAAGGAATCTTTGGTGGTTTTTTGGCTTAAAGAATTGGAAATTTTCGGGTTACCTACAGTTTTTAAAGGTGGAACAGGAGGAGGAGGAGGCAGCAGTTCACACAAAATATCAATGTCTGTCGTTGCCAAGAATTTACATACGATAAGGACGGTTTGCAATGTATCTCTTTCAAAGACTTCAACAATGTCAAGTCGACATGGTAGTTTAATACTACTTTGTAACTCTTACTTTTAAAAGATAACAAATATAGAATTGTAAGATTCACTAGCAAAAGGATCATCTAGATTTTATTTATCAATATCATTATAAAGTGGTACTGACTACGGATGCTACGACCATTTACGCTACCAACAATTTTATGTCACCGTTATGCATCGCATGGGTGATTAGAAAAGCTAAGGAACCAAGACATTTCAACATTTTTGGATGTTCTTTAAGGATTCTTAAGCGTTTCGACTTATATGATACTTCACATAGGTAAGTGATTAAATGTATAAAGTAGCTTAGCAATTTAATTTTGCCCACAGACTAAGCCTGGTGCAACGCACGGGTGTCGACAAGCCTCGTTCATACAAAAATAGTAAAATGTTATAAATATTTATTTACTAGCCTCAAGGCCCGTCCGATGGGCGGCTAGCTTTAAGAATTGTCTAAAAAGAGTAAGAAAATCTACATGTAGTTGATTTGCGGAAAAGATACTGACAAATAAAAGCACACTTATAATCTATAAAGAACTTCTTTGTAGACAACGTTGTTTTTGAAATTGTTGTACTTGCCATCTTTGTCACAACGTAGTTTAGACCTACATAA